>JAUMHP010000082.1:931654-949163 GCA_032361065.1 Enteromius trimaculatus
ATTGCTGCTAAAAAGCTCATTTTTTAGTTTCATCTGATCGTAGAAGCCAGTTCCAGTCCTGTCTGACAACTGAACATGCTGGAGATTGTTTTTGGATGAGCAAACCCTCCTGAACAACATGTGCTGATGTAGGGGCATTTGGATGTAGGTATTTTCTGCAGTTCTCCAGCTGTGGTTCTTGAAGAGTCTTTAGTCACTCAAACTCCGTGTATCAGGAGGATAGAGACACACATCCTCTTCCAGGCAGCTTCCTAACATTGTGTATTGATTGGAAATTCTTCATTATTTCCCTGATGGGGAAAATTTTCACTGCTCCAGCTCTTTTCTTAAAGCTACTTCACTAATTGGTGAAGCTCAATTATCTTTTGCAGCACATAAGAAATATGTTATTTGGTTTGTCTTATTGTGTTGATGATTAAGGGATTTTGGGCATTGTTTCCCTCCTATATATATTTCTATAAAACAGGAAGCCATGGCTGGATATTTTACTCTTAAAAAACTCATTCTACTGTTTCACAAAAGCTTCTTTGTGGCAAATGGTTCTTTAGATCATAGAAAGGTAATAAAGAGATGACTGACTTTTAAACACTTTTAAGAGTTTTTTTAAGAGTGTAGAGACAAAACTATTTATTAAATAATAAACATCCTTTTCCAATCTCACCTTTGAAGAACGCGTAGTAATGCAAGCTTTCGTTCAGATGGTCTCTCTACATTTTCAGTGCAATGTGGGCGAATGCATTGTGCTTGTTCACACTCTGTCAGCGCGCAGCCTGCAGCTTCATGTGATTTTTCTCATGTGCAGTTTTTGGCAAGATTCAGCCTACTTCGTATTTGTCAGCGAAATCTTCAAGAAACCTTCCTAGAGAGTTGGCATGCCTCCACTGAAACAGCATCCTCATCTGTTATGACATAAGTAAATACATCCGCATGTCAATACTCATCCGCCGTGTGATGATATTTCTGATGCCGCTTTACTTTACAGAGTCGGTCTCTGGAGGGTATATTGAATAAGAGCACTAGTAAGGGGTCAGTAAGTCTAATGCGAACAGATCTGTAATGAATAACATCTATGATTCCCAGAGCAGTGAAGATTTTAGATTAGAATAAATTTATCTTGACATGCGTTGACCAAAAACACAGTCCCATAAGAGCCCTCCTGGTTTTAGCATTCCACGCTGAAAACATCATTCTTACCGCGCAGGGAAAAGCGATTGTGCTCCTCGATAGGAGGGCAATAGAAAGGGAGAACGGAGGAGAGAAATGGAGAAGAAAAGGCTGGCTGGCACCCCTTTGCGCTCTCTCCTCCTCACCCCATATCTCGCCAAATGGCTCCTCCAAACATTGTCCTTTCACAGACTAATAATAGCTGAGTGTTCAATCCTCCAGCCTCTTTGGAAGGAGAGAGGGAGACAGAGAAAGAGCGAGAGATAGCCATGATGATGGTCTACAAGCGTAGGGATGATGCATCTTGAGGAGGGGTAACACAGGAAATAATTTGGCCCCCATCTCGAGGATCACGCTGTGAATTGTGGGGCCAGGATCCTGGAGAGCTGGTGAGGGGGGGCTGCTGGAGGAGCTGAATGCATTGCACTCTTTATGCTGTTTATCAGGACAGGACAGAATGATACAGCTGTACTGAATATAACACACAATAGTGCTGCTGCAAAAACTAGCGAGCGGCCTAACCACACAGCATTTCAAAACATCTCAAGTACACGGAGGCTTTTAAAAAGCCTCTCTTTAGCCATGCTGTATTGCATTTCGTATAAGATCTGGATCTCTCATATCTCTCTCTTTCTCTCATACTGATCTGCAGCATGATTTTTGAAAATAAATACATTGTATTAATATATATATATATATATATATATAATTAAGTTTTTCTTTTTGAATGTTCTCTTAATTTTAAATATTTTCTATTTTTAATATTTTTTTTAAAGGTATTGATGTTGCTTTAAGAAATGCTAACTGCTTTGGCAGCTAGTTAAAATAATATTAAATAATTGCTTTTAATATACTGTATTACATTTTGTAAATAAATTTGTAAATAAATAATAACTTATTATTTCTATAAATTAATGTATATTTTTTTCCATTTGGTTTATTTAAGTTATTTTTTTAAGTATCACCATCTTTTTTTTTTTTTTTTGGTAATCTGTAGAAACTAAAATTAGTTTTAAAACTAAACAAACAAACAAAACAACAACTGGGTTTTCTTAATGGGCTTTTGATTAAAAAGTCTGGTTAACACACCCTAAAGATATTTTAGTCAGTACCCGTGAATAAAACTAACATTAAATATTAGACATTAAACCATGTCAAACAGGTAAATCATATACTCGCTATCTGCTTTTACAGCCTTATGTTTATATGTGTGTGTTTTAAATTTTAAATAAAGATTGAAAGTCATGTGACGGTGGTGTAATAACATTAGCTTTTTACCTCAGACTACTGCATGGGCTTTGAAGTTCATTAAAGTGCGAAGATTACCATGATGAAGAAAATGTGTAACAATCATAAAATGCATTCATCAGAGGAATTATTTTCTGCATAGTTCTGCTAAAACCCTTCAGCTCTTTGTTAGGGAACCAGGGTGATGCAAACAAACATGCATAATCCCAGCACTCTCTCTTTAACAATACAGGACATATTTAAATAATGAGACTGGCAGATACTTAATTTTCTACTTCATATTCAAAAAAGGACCTTGGTAAACACAGATGTAATGTGACATAGTAGGGCATCTGAATGAGAAAAGATGCAGAGCAGATGGAGAGAGAGGGATTGGGACAGGACCTCCTATGCTGTCTCCCGGTGACTCTGTGTGAAAGAATGCTCGTGCAATAACTGCTCTCACTTCAGCATTCTCTCTCACTTTATTGCACTTGCAATCCAAGACAAACAGTGATGAAGCCAAGGTAACCATAGATACCTCCAATGCCCCCTCTTCTCTTTCATTTTCTCCAACACCTTCAGAATTTTTCTGCCAGGGAGTCTTTCTCTCCCTCTTTCATTTTCTCCAGCTCTTCAAGGTCACTGAAACATAGGGTGCTGTAGGATGGAATTCAATGCCTCTTTCTTATTGTGTAGTAGTTAGCGATGCTTCCTCCCTAGTTCAATACCTAGAGTTAGAACAAAACTTCAGCGTAAGCATTAAACTTTAGTGCGTGACTCACACAGATACAGACATGAATAATGACTCAAATCATGCATTTTATTGAGGACAGGTGTGCGGTTACTGTTATGAGCGGTCTAACTAATGATTTTCTTGTCGGATGATTAAACAGTGACTGAAAGTTCGGGGTCAGTAATATTCTTAATGCTTTTGAATGCAAGCTCACCAAGGCTGCATATATTTGATCACAAATGCAGAAAAAGAAACGTTTAAATTAACCATTTTATGTGGTAGCCCACAGAATAAAGAATAAAAAAGACTTTTTTTTCTTTCTTTTTTCACAGTTGCATGAAATAAAATTACAACTGCAAGAAATAGACCCTGAATTGTAAGATTCAGTACTGTGCAAAAGTCTTAGGCCACTAGTATTTTCAGCAACAAAAACTGAGACAGACTCAATCTGTGCCAAGATGTCTCCAAGATGAACTGCACTGGCTGTTGTCAGACAATAATCTCACTGCATTATTATAATTAAAGACAAAAATAATGTTTGGAAATGTAAACTGTATTTCCAACTGACACAAAGTCAGAATTAAGTTATAAAGAACATATTAGTCATTTTTTTTATAATCCCAGTTGCAAGAATATAAGCCAGAATTGGAAGTTTATACAGTATCACACAATTCTGAGAAAAAAAGTCAGAAGTCAGAGATAAAAAGTTGCAATAACCTTTTTTATTTCAATTTTTTTTTTTTTCTTGGAAAAGTCATGCATTTTATAATTTTTCTGTTTAGGATTCCCAGATGAATAAAACATACAAACAAACAAAAAGTCTCATAACCTCAAACCTTTCAAAGCCAGAATGCACTGAAAAAAGCTAGAGTATGGATCACGATGCAACTCCCCAAAAATGTCAGAGGAACCATCCAGAACACCCTAACTGCATATCAACATGCTAAAGTGCTTTTTCAAAGACTCACAACCCTTTACTATCACAGCAGCTTTTGTGGGCAATATAAAATGCAGGTTATAAAATTATAGTTTTGGTTTGTAAGTCAACGGGATTGTCAAAGCCACATCTTCAAGATACTTATTATGAAACATGACATTTACGTTCATAACCACACAAACGCTACATCGTTAGCTCAGTAATCTATCGCGTCTTGTAAATAACAGCTTTATCTTGACAGTTGTGTGTTTGTACGGCTCGCTCCAGCGTTTTATCATGAGAAGGGGACGTTTCTTAAGCACTTAAGCGAAGGGGACATGCCTGGGTGATTGACAGACTAAAGTAGAGCCTCATGCGGTGTTTTTTTAACTCTGCATTATTCCTGTTGCATGGGGTCAAAGGTCGACCCCCAAAGAAAACACAGAGCTCTTTCTTTTAACACACATTCCTGCAGTCATTTATGTAGAATATACCTGTGGAGATCAGAATAGGGTGTGCAAAAATGCCACATTTTGGAGAAGGTGAGTGCAAAAGGAAGAGAGAAATGAAAGCTCGCTCTGTGGAGATGAAAGTTCAAAGGTCAGGCCGTACCCTAAGGAGGTACACGACAAGGATGTGATGTGTTTTCACTCACCACCCCACGTTCACTGCCCTCTCTGAAGGTTTTGCCCTAACTAATTTTGGGGTAAGGGTTAGCCGCGTCTGCCAAAGGTCTAGATGACTTTAGCAGCAGAGGTCGAAAGGGCTTCCCGTGAGGTCTGGGATATTACAAAGCAATGGAGTTGTCGGTTTTCGGGAGATTTCTGGCCCCTGGCGCTTGTCTCCAGCAGCATGTATTCTGCTCCCCTCTGCTACGATGAAAATCAAAACATAAGCGTATATCTGCTCTCAGATGAGAACGTTTTCAAAACAGACCTTGTTTTCTAGTTTCGAGTTTCAGAGGGTGGTGACAGAACGTGTCTCGACCGCGAAGCACGAAAGAGGTCCGTTAGATGTGAATAAACACTTGGATCTGAACATGACAGGACTTGCTGGCTTTTGTTGGTGGGGATTATTTGTGCTTAATTTCAGCCAAAATGGCATAATACGCCGATAAGTTGAAAGAAGCAACAGCTGAATCACAATTCTGGAGGTGTCAGGTGCTGCTACGCAGACTGAATTCTGAGAAAAAGAAAATACTATTTTTACATTCTCTAAAGAAAATATGAAAGAAGCTCGCTTGGGAAACATGATGCTGGTTGCTAGGGTATTGTTATGCACTTGTTAGGGTGTTTAAGTCTCTAAATGATTTTCGATCATTTTGTGAGTGAAAATAAATCAATAGATGGAAAATCTGGCCACAATATAGTTTAAATATATAAAGACTGTAAACAGATAAGTTTGGTAAGACATATTTTTGAAATAGAAAACATTGGTTTCAACATTCATATTCCAAAATATATCTCAGAATGTATTTCAGAGGCAAGAACATGCATTTTCAGTTTTATAGTAGCTTGCAGTAGAGTTGATTTGGTTGGTTGCTCTATGGGGATGTAGAATATCTTGCAAAACGTTGAAATTAAATGAATGTGCATGTAATAGCCTACTAGAAATCAATGTATTTTCCCCCACAAACATGAACACAGTTGTTATACAGACAACTAATAAAGCTGTTCTTTCAAACATACATATATTGTTAGAAAATTAATTTATGTAAATATTCTGTGAAACATAATTTCTAATATTACATATAAAAAGTGCATATTATTATTTACTATATTTATTTATTTATTTATTGCAATTTGGGCCTAATCACTAACACTACATGATTTGAGAAAACATTCAGGCCCATACAGTGCTGCAGGTTGAACTAGGTTTAATACTTTTGTGCAAATGTGTAAAATCATAAAAAACAGCATTATGACAATTATATTTGCCTTGCGTACTTATCAAGCACCACTAATTCTGGAGTTGGCAAACATTTCACTTTTCATCTTTGCAGTCGGTTAAAGTCCTGGTGATTTCAACTGAATTTCTACTGTAAGTATTTTTACTATTTGACTGCATTTTTAAAAGCAAAATCTAAGCATTGAGTAATTGATCTCTTTGTCATTAGCTATGCAAGGAAAGCAATAAACACCTCGCACATCTTTAATTACAACAAGCTCACTGAGACCGATTCAATAATCTAGTGAACAAACTGATTGACTGAACTCTGCTTTCTTTTCATCATAGCATGCAATCGCTTCAGAATTAGTTACAGAGAAATGGGTGTTGCTTTAAACTGTCATTCCTGAAAAGATTTGCACTTCTTGGAATGGCTGTATCATAACTTATCTTTCCCCCCAAAAAAGATTAGATAATGTGCATTTATAACCTGTACCTGTATCTAAAATCTCTGCCTCAGTTATCTTCATTCCTATCTTCCACTTGATGTGCTGCAATCATCTAGCTGTGATGTTTTGGGGAGTACGAACATGTTTCATCATAGTCCTGAACGCTCTGAAATGATTTGTGCCAAGGGACAAAAATGAACCCTCACCAAACACCAAACATTTGTATGGTGCAAGTGTTTCCAAAGTACAAAGGTCAGAAACCCTCGATAATGTTGTTTACCAAAATGTCAGGCCCGCAGATCGGGTTTCAAATGAAGGAAAGAGGATACACATTACACATACTGATAGCAATATTGACTATTTGATCTCTTTCTGAAGTTGGAGAAAACAAATGTGGGATCTGGACCCTGTCCTGACCTGACTGTGGGTGGTATTTGGCTTATATGTAAAGCATGTGATGTCAAACACACTGTGTGACACCGTCACATTCCCAGCATGCTCCATCAGTGCAGGTGAACTGAATCTGAACACACAGATGGAAAAACCTGTTGTTGGTTAGACAGAGTGGTAGATGGCTTGCAGTGTGCTTTAACCAAGTGATATGCTGTTAAAAGCAGCTGGCCGATACCAAAAATCCCATTCTGAAGAGACATTTGTACTTTTACCGTAGCAAATTTTCACAAATGAAATTCAGCTCTTTCAGTAGGAACTGCAGAATCAACACTTTGACCAACAGAAACCTAAAGGCTTCTTTGTGAGCTCTGCTTCATGCCTTGCTTCTCTGTTGGAGAATTTCACTATTGTCCTGTAGCTAAGCCTTAATGCTATCGGCTGTTTGATCGTCTGCATGCACTCTTTGAAATGCTTGTTTCTTAAGCGTAGTTTCATAAGACGAGAGGCTGGTGTATATGACACATCTAACAACTTGCAAAGGATGTGTTTTACCACATGCAAATTTGGTTTTCAACAGTTGCAACATGGTATAAAGAGGTCTACTGAAATTCCAGTGGCATGATTAGTTTCGGCATGATTCTACCCTTGAGATTTATTAGATAATAAAAATAAATAAATATTGATGAACTTTGAATTCACAATGGCTGTGAAGAAATCAGTGCACATACATCTAAGTGTTGAGCCAAAGATTATCTTGTTTGATTCCAAAGCATAAAAAAGAGAAAGTCTCTGCTCTGTAACTTTGGGAAACGGTTTATATACACCAGCCGTTAACATAGTGTTATTCACAATGCATACTGAGTTCCTGAGCTGGCATTAATGTCTGTGTAAAATTTAATGAGGCACTAAAACTTTATACTGTTATTAACAGAGGGAAATACATTATTATATGAATCTCATACAAGGCTACAACTATTTACACAGAGCATTAAAAGCAAGCAGTTTAATAGTCCACCAGAGCACCGGAACACCTTTATATTGCTCTACAATAATCACAGATTTTTTTTTTTTTCTCTCTTTTTCACCACATTTTCTGAGCTAATTATGGCTAAAAAATCAACTAAATGGATTTAAACTTGGTAGAATGTGTCAAACTGACTATACATTACTATTACTACAGTTATATAACCTATGCATTTTAATTTAATTGTAATTAAGAATCTGAAACTATACATTTAGTTCTCGTTTAAGTATATTTCTTCTGAAATAAGTGCTTGAGCTATGCCAGAGCTACATTCATTGCATTAATGCTGGGGATGTGTATAATCTTGTGAATAATAGATATTTAATTTAATTTAATTAGATGAAAGTCTGCCAAACTTACTTGGGTTGAGATGTTGTACTGGGTTCAGTTTTAGCCCGTGTAGCTCCTCATAACCACATTGAACAAGACGCTGGCAACAAGACAAGTCTGTACATGTCCAGCTCAATATCTGCTCTCCTGACAGCATGTCCTGTGGCCTTGTGGTAATGTTTTTAAAGTGATGAATTAGACAGTGGAAATATGATGACAGCATCAAACACTCACGAAAAGACTTTGACACCTCAGTTGCTCAACTTATTCATTTATCACTGTTTCCATCTTGCTGTCTCTAAAGCAACAGGACTTTTACGTGTATTAATGTCAGATTTGGGACTCTGGCATGTTTCCACAAGCCGCACGTTTGAAATCATATGTTCACACCGATGTACTGTAAATACCATTCATATTCAGTTGACCTTAAACTTTGTTAGTGAATGACTAAGCGATTGTTCTTTATTCGTGCTTCTCATAATCAGCAGCTCGCGTGTGAGTTTTTTGTGGAGGGCGCGCCAATCAGCAGACGCTGCGTTTCTTGCATAATCCGACATGCTTCAAAAGTCAAAAATTGCTGATGAGGCTCGCATGCAGAATAACAATAACAAAGAGATTTTCCGGCCTATTCTTGAAGTTTGCTACCTATTGTACGTGTGAGTTCTTGACAGCCCGCAATTTCCCTTTTCTGTGTTTTTAAGCTCAAATTTACACTGCATCAGCAATCTGATGACAAGCCTTCTGTTATTCTATGTAGATGAGTTGCGAAGCAGCAAGACCTTCATTTAAAAAGAAAGCCTTTTTTTGCTTCTTTTGTTTTGGTTTGTAATATTTCACAGTTTACATGACAGTTTACATTTCAAGGCAGATTTCATGTCATTTTTTGTTTTAAGCAGTATCTGATATAGCTTTTTATTTTATACCTTCCATAATACTACATGACAGGTGGTTTGGAAAATGGATTTGCATTTTATTTATTGATCAGAACACATAATAAAGACTTGTTGTTTCGTCATACACATTGTTCTGATAAGGTACACACAATAAATACATATTTTGCAACTATATGAAAGACTAAAAGACTTTCACATTTTACACTTTTATCCACCAAATGAGCTGATTTCAAATTCCAAATCTGCTACAGGTCTCCAAAAAGTTGTGACAACAAAGGTGTGAAAAAGCGAGACATTTTTAATATTCAGCTGGGATAACATCTAGCAAATACAGTAATTAAGTCAACTGACATTGGGTTTGTAATATAAAACATTCATCAAAAGTTTCAAAGAAACTGGAGAAATCTCTGTGCGTAAGCGGCAAGGCTGAAGACCTTTGTTAGATGCCCATGATCTTCAGGCCCTTAGACGACACTGCATCACTCATCAACATGATTCTGTCTGGGCCCAGGAGTTCTTCCAAAAACCACCGTCGACCAAACACAATCCTCCATGACATGTTAAAAACACAGTGCACCATGTTAAAAAGGAAGCCATATATTAATATTGTCCAGAATTGTGTCATGTCCAAGACTGTTTCAAAGTGGACAAGCATTTTGTGGTCAGACAAGTCCAAAAAGATGCCGTGTCCTCCGAGCTAAAGAGGAGGGAGACCTTCCAGCTTGTTAAAACCGTTCAGTTCAAAAACAGTATCTCGGATGATATTTGTGTGCATAAATGCATATAATATGGGCAGCTCACATGTTTTGGAAGGCACTATGAATGCAGTCCAGATCTTTCACCTACAGTATAGAGAATATCTGGAGCCTCACTGAATTAAACAGAGATGCCCAAGATGACCACAAACTCTTCATCAGGCAAGAATGGGGCCAAATTCCAACACCAAAACTCCAGAAACTCACATCCCTCAAATAAGTGTTTTAAAAGAAGAGAAGATGCTACACCATGGAAAACATGCCGCTGTCTCGACTATTTTGAGACCTGCAGCAGGCATCAAATTTGAAGGTTTGTGTATTTAAATTGTAGAGTTTTTCAGTTTAAACATTTGTTATTACAATATGACACAGTTATGTTCAAAATGTGGTTTAAAGACTGTGGTTTGTCTTGTGACAGATGGTTTGGCAATATGCTCATATGCAGAGAAAACAGAGCATGAAAACTCTCAGATTAAAATCTCAAATTCAAACAAAATCAAATAGAATTAGCTAAAAAAGGTTTCTACAGTCATTATTTTCTCAGTTTCAGAGTTAAATTGCATTGCTTTGCCTTTATAGACCTGTTGTGAAATCAAAAAAACTACCCTGTATTAAATTTTAAATTAAAAATGTATATATATATATATAAATATATATATATAAAATTCAATTGCATGTATTTTCTAAATATTCTTGACGATCTATATGTCTATGGTTCTATAGACATATAGATATTTTTATATTTATCTATGGATAATGAAAATACAAGATATGGATATCATTATTGCAAAAATGATTTCACATTAAATTGGTCATGACACTATATTAGTGCTGAGGAGCATTTCTCCATGACCTCAACACTAAGGCGCTCGAGCCACTCAATTCTTCACCTCACATCTGCTTGGTCTTGTGAAACTCCAAGAGAACGTTCTGACCTCTGGCCGTAAAGGCTCACTTCCTCAACTCTCATTTATAAGCTTTTGTTCTCTTCAGTTCTTTAGCCCCATTGAAGCATCTAAACCAGCTGAGCTCTTGCTTGTAGTCAAAGGTAAAGACCAAAAAGAAAAATCAGTCATGAGATGTCTTTGATATTTCAAACACTTCTACAAGACATAAATGATTTGTCTTAATCTCCTGAGAAAAAGGGCCAATATTTCTCAATAAACTCTCAAGACCGAATGATCTAAGATTGACCATATGTCCTGACCGGGGTTAATAAATTCGCTTAAATGGTCAAAGCAATGCAAAAACAGGTACACATTATATATGAGGACTGCAGAGCATCTCAATAGGAAAACAAAGCTAAAACCTAGACATTTTTGGCAATGTCTGGAAAAAAGATAATGTATGGTAACCATCAATCAATCAATCAATCAGTCACTTTTATTTATGTAGCGGTTTTAACAAAACAGATTGTAGCAAAGCACTGAACATTATCAAGTAGGAGAACAGAGAGATAGTAATGTATAATGATGAGATTAAACTATGTATTGATCAAATGATACTCTGTAATCAAAACTACAATAAACACTAGAAATTAGGTGCCCCCAACTAAGCAAGCTAGAGGCGACAGAAAAATACCTTCTTACAGTATCACCGCATTAGAGCATGTATGGTCAGAATTGTAGAAGGACATTCACGCGCAAGACAGAACTCGTGTAATTTCTGCAAAAGTTTTGTGTTGAATTGTGTTGAAATGTGTTGATATTAGGAGGTGATATTAGCTAGTGATCTTTTATAAATTTGAATAAAACAGTGTACCATACACAAGACAATAACAATATACAGTGACCTGAAGGATATGTGTTCACTCAAAGAAAGTTTTCCTTTGAATTAATTTAGGGAAAAGTCTATTGTCTTTTCAAAAGGGAGAACTAGTCAGAGTTGCTTTGTTCGCATTCCTTCAAGCAATAAACCGGTGTTATCAGTCGGTAGCCATGGAGTCAGAGGCCTGCTTTGCCTTCCTGTGGTGTTAGCTGCCTTTCAGGGGAGGGGTCCACAGAGCCTCATAGTGCAGTTTGAGTTAGGCAGGGTAAAGCGGTGTTAAAGATTATTTGTTAAATATAATATTGCACCTGATTGATGCTACAGGAATTGTAAGAGAAAGATCTCCAACAATGTGTTATTAAACCGTGAACAAATAAGCAAGGGAATATTCCTCTCAGAGCCAAAAAACAGTTCAGATGCACCTGGCAATGACGGCATGTCTTAGCAAATCTGTAGGCAGACTCAAACTGATTTGTGATGGATCATGCATGTGTAAGTGTGTTGCTTTTAATCACATCCTGTTAGAGATTGTTCTGGGGCATTAAATCACTGTAGCAACATGTTTTTGCATGTGATAAGCTTTTGTAATTCATGAGGTTTTCCAAATGGTCTGAAAGCAGAGAGAATAATTCTTGTGATGTCAACACAATTTTTCAATATTCCTTTTTATGTCTCGACTGCGAGGATGTTGTAAGCCACATGTCACCCATCTAAGTAAATCTTCTTTAAGCCTCTGTATTTTTTTGCATGCTTTTTTGTATACCTGCTACCTGACAGATATCATTGAAATTTGTGTTCTGAGAAATAGAATTAGTCTCTGTGACAAACCTAGATTCTGCAAACACCAAAAATAATATAAAGAACTTACAGCATAGGCTTCTTTGAACTTAGACCAGTAAATAACCACCTGAAACTCCCTGGAAACCATCTGTTTAACTGCACTTCACAACTGCACTTATCATCATGGTGGTGACTTTTGCAGGGCCTCACTCACATTTCATTCAGAAAGTCACGTTATATTTTTGCAATTATTTATAGTGGCACTACTGACACAAAAACAATGTACAAGTACATTTCACTGCACTTTTCAGATGACATGTCTACAACAGGCACAGTAAGCTGTATGACTTTCTATTTTTCCATTGAACGTGGGATTTCTAAAACAGCTTCAAAAAATACATTCACACTAAACTTAACTGACAGCTTTAGCTAAAGCAAACGTTAGATAAAAATGCACATGCTAGAGTTAATTTTAAGGCTAATTTTGCTTCTGTCTTATGAGCCTTTTTATTGAAGTCTTTCAATACTTTGCATTGCAAGTGCAATGCAGCACCAGGTGCGCTACCTAGCAAATTTACTTCCGGTTAAATGTACTTTCTGCCATAATATTGTATTGTGCATGGAATTACATAAAAATTAGCTATTATCTATTAATTGATAATCTGACCTTGTTTGCATTATTTTTGTGAAAAGGAACAAAAGTTGTTGCTGTTTTATTGCCAATAGCAAGTGAATATATAGCAATGAACATAACAACAAGGAAAGGACTTTTAGGATATACCTTTAACCCATCCATGTGCACACACACACAGCAGTGAGACGTGAACAACCATACACACAAACACAC
Source organism: Enteromius trimaculatus (assembly GCA_032361065.1). Lineage (NCBI taxonomy): Eukaryota > Metazoa > Chordata > Actinopteri > Cypriniformes > Cyprinidae > Enteromius > Enteromius trimaculatus. Next base: position 944,823 of record JAUMHP010000082.1, read on the forward strand.
ACACACACACACCATGAACACACACCTGGAGCCACTGCTGTGGCACCCAGGGAGCAGTTGGAGGAACCGTGCCTTGCTCAAGGGTCTCACCTCAGTCGTGGTATCGGAGGTGGAGAGAGCCCTGGTTATTTACTCCCCCCCACCCACAATCCCTGCTGGACTCGAACACGTGACCTTTGGGTTACAAGTCCAAGTCTATATCCATATGAAGTGTCATGACTTGTATTTTACAGAACTCTTACTGAAGAGCTTTGCACTGCAAGTGTGATGCTGTACCGGGTGCGATACCCAGCACGTTTACCAAGAAAAAACATGTGGGTGGAGCTAATCATGTTTAAATGTCAAAAAAATGTCTTATTTTACAAAAAAATGCTCTGTTAAAAGTGTTATATTGTGCAGAAAAATATGCCTTTATTGGTCGATAACCCCCTTTCCTAATATTTATTTCAGCTGAAATTAATGTACGAGTGTGTGTTGCCAGTTTTGTAAAGATGTACTGTCTGTCTTGTGTTTCCAACGTGTTTGTACATCATCTCCTACAACAGCCTCTGTAGCACTATCTATATGTCTTTCTTTATTACCAGACTTTTGCATCATTTTCTATGTACTCTATTCTAGCAGTGACAGGAAGTCAGTCGGTGGCCAAGGGGAAGTAACCCAGTTGCAGTCATCACAGCCGAGCTCATTATGTAACACTCAGAGACCCACTGCAGTGACACACTAACCTTACAATCCTATTTTCACTCACAGCTCTTTGTCTGCGCGTCTGCTTTCATTTTAAATGCAGCTTCAAAGGCAACACGTTTCGTCCATGTTGCTACTGTTAGATTGCAGTCACATGAAGCATTAATGCGACACAACAGCAAGGTGCTAATGAAGCTGTGTTGTCCCCTGAGGGCTTCCATAAGCATCTAGAGTTGATAGAAAAGAAATTAGTAAACTATAGGCAAGGATAGAACGACAGGATAATATTGTGTTTACACATTTAAATGAATCCCAGGACCAGTATGCACAAGGAGAGCCGAATATCCAGACAAACTCATAAGTTGTATGAGTTTAAAATCTCTTTATGAGAAAGTTAATATCGTGTGTAATACTGAGTACTGTATACAATCAAGACTGCTAGCTTTGTGTTATTTGCAAGAGCCTCTATTAAATTCAGAGGGTGCTTGTAATAATGTTTCATGATGTGAATTTCAATGGCTGCATTGTAATTTGCATACGTCAAATGCACACCGCAAGTATGCACTTCCCTGGTGATAAGATTTTTCTTTTCTTTTTTTTTTTTTTTTCTCTTTTTAATATGCAAAAATAAAGTTTTACAGTATTGGGAAGTATAAAAAAGTGTGTATAAAAGTGAATAAAAAAGATTAATAGAAACAGTAAAATGTGTACTTTATTTCTTATTAATTTAATGTGAAACTAAAATATAATAATTTATGTATACATATTATAAAATTATAATAATTTATTATAAAATATAATAATAATAATATTATATACTGTTTTTTAATTATATTATTATTTATTTATTTAATATTATTTTATTTAATGTATCTGTTTTAAATGGCAATTATTGCGATAGTGATGTGATGACAGGGCCCTACAATTTTCAACCCACACAATTTTGTCCCGGGCCCTGTGAATTTAACCGCCGGCCCTGTTTGGATCCACTCATCACAGTCTTTCAATTTAGGCTAGTTTGTATATTGTACTTGACTGATGTTGCACACAAACACAATGTTATCTGTTTTGAAATGCATGGCCTGCTCCGCTACCCAACTAAGCTAAGATTGGTTCAAACTTCAAGCGAAGTCAAAGCGACTCCCGCGGATCAATCAAGAGTGTGTATTTACCAACACTTCTGAGGAACCGCAGGTGTGTTTTCATCCACGTAATCTCTGCATCAACAGGCGCTCCTGCCTGCGGAGAAGAAACAGAAGCCAACCCACCTGAGAGAGTTCCTCTCATTTCCGTCGGCCAAATTAAACAGCGACTGCCAACATAACGACTCTGGACAAGTTCTGTAGCGCACAATACGGCGGGATGAGTTCCCACCTGCTTCCTTAGATGAATTCATGAATGTTTCAAAAGAATGCTAATAAGCGTGACCGACAAACAACTGTCTTCCTGACAAAATGACATTATCAAAAGACGCCGTCCATTGCCGTAATTAAAAGGCACTGTATGCGGAGTCAAACGAGAGGAGACAAGCTGTTTGGTTTCTCGCGGAGGAGAAAAAAGGCCTCCCTTTTCTTTTGTCGCCTTGCTCTCTTTCAAGGAGACGAGCGAGGGAGTCGGGTAGATCTCCTTTTCGCAGTTTTCTGCCTCAGATGAAAGTCTCAAAGCCTCGCGTTATCGCAAACACACACATTCGGTTTGGCAATCTACCGTTACAGACGTACGGGCAAATATTTCTGGCTTGGCTCTTGGCAACACAGCCCCCCTTTCTCTTGCTTTCTTTCTCTAATTCTCCATCTTTACCCTTTCTTTTTCACAAGCCATCCTCCTGTTCTTGTTTTTTTAAATACATAGTTTACCCAAAAATGAATACATATCATTTATTCATGGCCATGTTGATCCAAAACCGTTTTTTCTTCTGTGTGGAACATAATACAAGACATTATAGATATTGATATTGACCAGGTTTGCTGTGCTTCTACTTGAGTTTCATCACACAGAGCTATCGTATGACTTCTGAACACTTGAAATACAACACACAAACCATATCAGTTTACAAGTTTGGAACAACGTAACGGTAAGTGAATAGGTCTTTGACAGGTTAATTAAACGTGACCCTGGACAACAACATATCATACATGTCATTTTTTATTATAAATTGAGATTTATACACCATCTGAAAGCTGAATTACGCTTTCCATTGATGTCTGGTTTGTCAGAATAGGACAATATTTAATTGAGATGCAATCATTTGAAAATCTGAAATCTAAAGGTGCAAAAAAATCAGGTTACACTTTATTTCGATGGTCCATTTAGACATTCTATAAACTATGAGTAACTTTAACTACATGTCAACTAATTCTCAGTAATTACGTTTTGTGGCCCAGGGTCACAAATGTAAATTAACCTGTCATAACTTATTTTGATTATATTACGTAGGTTGTAAATAAATAAATAATCACAAAAAATGTACAAAACATATAATGAATCTATCTATCCATCCATCCATCCATCTTTTGTTTATTTATTTATGACAAGTCTTCCTTTGCGTCTTTGATATAAGTCTGGTTCCTTCTCTTTCTTGCGGACGTTGTATGAATACAGCACACATCCCTGTGTGTTTCACAGGAGCAGAGTGTCAGGTCATTTATATTGGCTTGGGTCAACACGGCCTTCCTTAGAAAGGCATCCTGGAATTCCACTCATCCAGCAGCCATTCCTTCAATTCCTTCCTGTCATTCAACGGAGCAGACATTTCCTCTTCTTTATATTTGGATTTTATTAGTTTGCACATCGGAGATGATCCTTGACCTGACAGATGTCCTTTGTGTCTTTAATGAAAGAGAATTTTTCCCACATGACTCCATCGAGTCCTTAATGAATCTCAGAGATATCTGAAGGAATGTAGCCCTTGTTTGGGCGGATGATAATGAAGATATAGGCCAAAGTGAGTTATCTGAATTGCATATATTAATTACAAATTGATGGTTGGTGAACGAGCTGCTCCATAATGACTTCCCAAGGGCTCCTTATGGAAATTCTGCAGGCCTTACAAAAACAACATTAGATCTCGGATCCACTGGGTCCTACACACTATAATACCGCATAAGCATCCTTGGTAAACAAGCCTCTGAATATTCACGCTCGGTCAAGCGAGTTTGCTTATCAAACATCGGATTGGGAGCTATGTAGGGTCTTTGATTATTTATGAGGGTATAGTCATGGTGAAGAAAGAAAGAACATAAATCAAGGCATCATAAGTGATGGAATGTAAGCGCGGAGATATGTCAGGATTTAACACTTCATGATAAGGACGATCTGAGAGGAACAGACCCTGAGGAGATGCAGACAACTGAACTATTAGATAAGCACTGAACCTGAACAACATACTAATAGTGTGCATTCTGACTTCTGACCTTATATGTATAAATATTTACATATTTAAATATATAATTTATTACTGCATTAAAATAAAATAAATTAATATACAAATTTCAGCCAGACATTAAAAAAAATAAAATAAATAGCTATAAATAGTATATGGTGTATGTATGTGTATATTTATTCATTTATTTATTTATCTGTTTGTTTGTTTTATTTTTCAAATAATTTGTATTGATTTAATACCATTTAAAACAAACAAATGCATACAAATTACAC
>JAUMHP010000082.1:953732-970276 GCA_032361065.1 Enteromius trimaculatus
CAGTTTACGAAATACGTTTAATGGCACATCTGGCCAACGAGTGATGTAGATGTTGTCACATGACTGCATTTTGGTTCATTTCAACTGGTTCGGACCAGAGCAATCAGTGTGGTGTGAAAAGGACCCAAAACGGCAGAAAAATGCTGCAATGTATCATTTGTTGCCCTTGGTCCGGACCAAATGAACCGAACTACAGATGTGAAAGCACCCTAAATATCTCTGTAACTACATGTCAACTAATCCTCATTAATTCACAACTGCATGCCTACTAACTCTCAAGTCAGTATGTTATGGACAGAGCAAAATAAAGTGTTAGAAGATATAAAGCAGACAGTTTAGTAATACTCTAATGACTGCTAGTTTCAAAATAACATACTGTTAACAGAATGTATAAAGTTAACTAGAAGTACCACAATACTTAAAAATCATGTGCATGTAAACGTGATCAAAGGGCAAACTGTACAAACAGAAAAGTACTTGAGTAAATGAAGCCATTGATGACGTCTGCACAGAACTGTAATTCACGTGTTTGTAATTGAACACATGCTGTCCTGTCTTCTTTTCTCCTTTCCTTCCATGCAATACCACTTAAAGCATGTCTGTCCTCTCTAATCCCTCATTTTTATCTCCTCACGGCCTGCCTTTTATTATCCATGCCTGGAAATATCTGATCATAGGAATGCTCAATGACGGAAGACACTTTATTGTGGTTGTGACTTTGGCCTGACCAAACCTGCATTCCTGCATGCCCCTACTGACTACATCTCTCTCTCTCTCTCTCTCTCCCTCTCTCTCTATTTCTCTATCAGACCAAATTTCTGGATCGGAAACACTATTATGACAACCCTTCAGCCCAATGTAAGACGTTGTGGTCGCGCAGACTGTGTGCTGCTCGTGACAATCTGGTTCCAATGATCCACATTTATCAGACGACTTTAGTTCGCTCATATGCCTTGCATTTTCCCATCTCTGAGCACAATCTGGCGCTCGCTGAATCCCCCACACATTGTACCGTCAGTGATTCTGCTTTGTTGATGCAACTCTTCAATTAAAAATAGCTACCCAAACGTCTTCTCAGCCTCCTGGCTTTTTCACACCTGTATGACGTTTTCTTTCTAACACAGAAAAGATGTTTTGAAGATAGTTTTCGACCACACAGGGAAAGTCAGTGAGGTCTGATACAACACTGAACCAAAATAACTTTCACAGACTGACTAAATAAAAACGTAGTGCTGCAATTAAGCAATTAATCGCATCCAAAATAAAAGTTTTCATTTACATTTCATCATGTATATATATACACACACACACACATACACACAGGCATGCATGTAAAAACTTTGTTTTGTTTTTGTATTTAATATATTTATATATATAATATGTATGTGTGTGTGTGTTTATATATACATATTAAATAAACCAACACAGTCTCACTCGAACACTGGGGCTGTGGTTTAGTGCTCCAATAAAAGTAAACAATTATATGATAAATTTGTATATGCATGCAAACCATTACGTTAAGCCAAACAATGGAGAACTCTTCATCTCGAAAAGTGACTAAAAAGGGGTATCTTGAGCTTCACAAAATGTGACGAGTTGGAGTGAGACTGTGTTGACTAAGCATACATACATTTGTTTTAACAAAATCAAAACTTGACTGGATGATGATCGTGGGGTTATCTAAAAAAATAAGCATCTTCTGAAACGCGGCTAAACAACAGAGAGTCAACGCAAGCGTATTTATACTCAAAACTTCTGCTAACTTTCATATCTGGGTCACTAGGAACTTATTAACTCAATAAACACTGACTGGATTAAAATTTACTTTAATTAAACCAACAAATCAACAAGAAAATAACAAAAATTACGTATTAATTAACTTGTCAGAATGAAAATGAAACAGAAAGGGATTCTGCGGCGGTCCCAGATGACTCCAAACCACATTCCAGCATCAAAGGAGAGAGCGGAAAAAAGAGGCATGATGGCAGACTTGAGTTTCTGGGTTACAAATTAACAATGTAAATATCTTTGCTGTTAGCAATTATACATGCTTCCATCTGCGCATCAGGCTCTCTGTAGTTCTCATCATTGGCAGGGTCCAGACGTCTCGCTCAGTTCGTTCTGCTCATAGAGAAGGCGAGGAGAGCGCCTCTTCTGTGCCATTAAACTCGTTTGGCTAATTCAACCAGCTAGGCTAACGAGAAATTCTAATTAATATTCTCATTAGATCTTTTTTAATATATAATTGCCAGCACCCTCTGATTATGGAGCAGGAGGGTATCGCACACGACACAGGCACAATAGATACCAGATAAAGATTACTGTAATGTTCAGCCGCTAAACAAGTTCAGCTATCGTGCTAATTACAATATGCTTTGATGATAAATACATGCCTTCAGTCGACTCATTAAGCTCCACGGCAGATTATTTCACTACCCGCGCCACGGAACCGTGAGCATTTGTTTATGCATATTTACTGTTTGTTTGTGGGAAGGGAGGTTATTTACAGCAAGCAGGAACACAAAAGGTGTTGGAATAATTACAACAAATACATACTAAACTTAAATTTAAACAAAATAAAACTGCATTTAAGCTCCATCTAAGTAGGACTTAAAACACAGGTAAAGTGTGATAAACATCCATTTTTGTTTTGTTTTATTTTTCTACTTGTACTAAAGTGTGTTAAACAGTCATGTAAGTATTCCTCTTTAAATACTCATGGCCTACTTTGCATTAATATTGGTTAATTATTTCGGTTACACTTTATTTTGAACTATGTAACCAAATGTCAACTGCATGCCAACTTAGTATTTAAAGTATTTTTTTTTTCCTGAGCTAAAAGAATGAATGTGAGGGAAATGTGCCCTGAGTAAGAGGCAGATAATGAGAGTGGAGTGTGTCAGCGGTGAAAGACATTCCTCTCTCGTTCCCCTCTGAGCTGACTCTTGATTGACAGCTGACAGCAGCAGGAGTCCAGCCTGGAGGAATGTGTCTGAACACAAAGAGCCCATTCCTGCCCCAGGAAGAAAGTGTGTATTGATCATGCACATGGAGTTAACTCATGGTTGGCCATTAGTTCACATCGGTTTAGACAGAAAACAGTTAGGCCGGTACGGTATTTTTTAATAAAGAGAGCTTTTCGTTGTTAACCACCCCTAAAGAGCAGTACTTACATTTGATTTGATTCTGGACCCGAGGATATTGATGCAAGCTCTGCAGCATGAAGCGGAAACCTCATGACACTGCTCATAAAAAAATAACAAAATTATCATGTGGTTATTGGTAAAAAGGTACAGGAAGAAAAAAAATAATAAAAATGTATCCACTGTTATTTGCCATTTCTTTGTAATTAATTTAACAATTTACTAGTAATTTCAGAATGAAAAAAAAGGTATTTTTTTGCTTCAGTATTTTTCAGAAAAGAACAAAATCATTTTCCAAACTATGCTTCAGTGTTATTTTATTATTAGTTATATACTTGGTATTATTTATATACTAAGGTTTTTTTTTTTGTTTTTTTGTTTGAAATAGTGTTTTAAATGTTTTAAATTTCTAATTTCATTTTAATTTTATTTTCTATGCACTTTTGCCATTTTTTTCTTTATTTTTCTTTCTTTCTTTTTTAAATAACCTTCTGAAGCAATCTAAGACCCACATTACAAAAATAAAACTAAACTAAAAATATCCTTTGAATTTGGATTCAAAATTAATAAAACAAACATCTAACTCATATTGTTCCACATTAACTTTTTTCACACCCGAGCAGCTTTCCCCTCAATTAAGGGCCTGAACGATGTCACAATTGCTTTTTTGTTAATAAGCTGATTCTCGTCGGGGCACAAGAGAGACATTTGAAAGATACATTCATAAATAAATATTGATAAAAAATGAACTTTACCACATTAATGATGCCCCAGATCACTTCAGAGCGATTCATTCTGAGCAAAAGCAAACTGCCCACACAGCACCAAGCGTTTTCACTGCAGAGAAAATTCATGACTCGCAGCTGAGAAAACTCAGTCACATGACAGGCTGTCAGGTCACGCCTGACGCCTGCCAACCTCATGCCCAAATGTGCCATTTCCAAATGGTACAAGTGATACCACGGCCTGCTCCTTGCTGCTCCGATAACGGCAGTAGCATGGGTTCATCATCCACTCCCCGTTCCCCGATCCAGACCTCCCCCGGCTGTGTGTATGCGTGGAGCTTCATCATACAGTCAGCGAAAAACAGATGGGCACCACGCACTTCATCTGGACACCGGGGAGTCACAGGCACCCTGATAACACCCGTGGAGGAGAGCCAAGCCTGGGCTCCGCTTCTCTGAGAAACGGCTGAAGAGAGCCATCGCTTGTTTGCATTAAAGATTAAGTTCAGATTTCTCATAGCTTTGGTGAAAAGAGCAGACATTAGAATGTGATTAGACACCGGGTCGTGTGAGAAGATTCGATCTCGGAGCTGTCATTAGTCTGATTTTACAGCCAAAATAAACTCTGTTATGTAGACAATAAACCGTGAGCTGAGCCACTTGTATTGAACAGGCCTCAAAGGACGGTCTGCCTTTTTTGTGTGCCGCTCTAAATATTATGTCCATTTACATTCCCTGTGATCCAATCCTGTGTTTAATTTGCCTGTTGCTTTGTAGTTGCACAGCACACAAATAAATGAATGTATTTCGGGAACTGTATATTTTTCTTGCTTATAGTTATAATCCGTTGAAGGTTGTGTTAGGTTATCTTTCCTCTTTGCTGCAAAGCCGTCCCTCCAAATGCATTTTCTTACTTTCCTATGTGCCGATTGTGCGTGTGTTTTCTGTTTATCTGGTCCGGCGTGTCAGTTTATTACAGAGGCAAGCTGTTTTGCATTTGCCCTAATACACAGTGCATAAATATTGGATTAAATAAACAAATCCAGGGGCTAAGGGGATGAATGGTATCGGAAAGTGGGCCTCTGGAGCCAGGAGGAACGCTACGGTCACAGGCTGTCGCAAGCTTCGCACATGAAAAGAAAACGAGGGAGAAAAGAGAAGGAAGAGAGGGAGAGAAATGAAATGGCGGCTAATCCCCCCATAGCGTTATCTCTCAGGTGTTTTGCAAGCTTTGCCGTGTGGAAACTTTGAAACCAGGCCAAGCTTTCATCTGGAGTCTGGGGTGATAGTCTCTTTCTCTCTGTCTGTCCGCCAAAGAAAGTCCCGCAACACACTTGGCAGCGACCTCAAATTACATTCATGCACTTACAGAAGAGCTCGTCTTCATAAGAAAAGAGTGAAACAATCATCTTTTAACAGCTCATTAAGAGTAAAACCGCCTACCGTTATTGACCCGCTCAGTCAGTAATCCAGAGATGTGCAGCCTTGCATATGCCTCACACAAAGAGCGAACAAGAACATTCGAGGGAACTGATTTAAATATGAACACAAGAGGAAGGGAGTTATCACAGCTGACGTCATCGCTGTGATTATAGGTATTCTCAATAATGCACAGGGTATTCTTCTTTTTTTTTTCTAAAACAAAAAGTAGCAGTTGAATGGTCAATGCGAATGCCTAGAAAAATGCCAGCTTAAAATAAAAAATCTCTTTAGTGGCTCTATATGTGTGGATTTAGCCTCACAGTAAATGTCAGCACATCCGGTCGGTGACCTGAGCTCCTGGGCTTCGTAAATGCACGTTCCAGCAGAGAGTGGGGTGAGTAATTGTGTTAGAGGGTGGGCTTCTGTGCAGGAATCTGTGGAGTGCCATTGTGCATCAGGTCTAAGAGAGCGCTGAAAGAGAGCTGACAGTCTCACCCCAGGATACCTGAACGCCTCTTCCCTCTGAAATGATTCTAATGCTCCACGGAGAGAAAAAAAGACAGAGCACTGGCCTGGTTTGTCAGCTTGGATGACCTTTCATTGGGCTCACCAATTCACATTTTCAAGGTGTATCATCTTCTCTCTCTCATCTCTTTCAATTCTTGCATATCATTTTATTCGTAGCAGCGAGGTGCCCCAAGGGGAAATGTTCGGCCCCATGTCATTCCCACTAATGCTTAGATGGGGTGGTGAATAAATCTAGTAGTTTAAGCTATATCATGCAAGCAAAAGTGCTGTACTGAATATAAGCATGGCTGTCACAACTGCAGTGGAGTGGTTCGACAGCAATTTACCCATGCCTGCTGAAAGCAATGCAATCACTCCAGGTTTTCAAGCTCCACAGTGTTTCCCATTTCCTGTTTCTGAGGAAAGTCAGTTCACTCTGGAGCTATTTTTGGGCATGCAAAACCAACTCATCTACCTAAATGTTCTTCATTGTAACACAAAAAAGTCAGATTTAAATAATATATTTCAAATCAGCAACAAAGCCAACATTACACGTTATTTGTTTTGCTCAAACTGCATTTATTTCTGGTAGGTCCAGCCAATGCACATGTGTGGTTTTACACAACATTGATGTTCTAAAAACTGAAATATTTTTTATGTGCTTTGTTGAAACGTTTTGACATGGATCCACAAAAACTACTAAAAATGCTGTATTATGCATGCCCCCCCAAGAGGCCATTGTTGTGTGAAAACAGCTGCAGTGAAGTGGTAACTTTACTAGTTAGACAATTAGCTCTTTTAATTAGAAGGCAGGACTTATTCCGCCATATTGTGCAGTGCGCTTTCTCCTGTTCGTAATAATGTTAGTGAACCATCTTGGTGTATATATTTAAACCACACTGAGCTCCAGGTTACACCACACTTCAACTCATGTTCTTTGGTCTGGAACCTAGTAAACACAAAGAAAACATGTAAAACCAACAGCGAAGAGTCTTAAATATCTTAAACAATCACGTCAGTGCTTATTGTTGCATCTGTAATCACAACATAAAAACTAATCTTTATATTCCCCAATCATACAATGCTTGAAACAATATTTTAAATGCGTTGTTTATTAGGCACTGGGGCCTAATTTAGGCCTAGTTCTTTCCAAGTTCATATACTTTTGGGGTTGGGTTGCGCAAAGGGTCTTGAAAAATGAGGTCTGGCAATAAAAACTAGACCAGGAAGCCCGAGGTCCTGGAACTACCCCAAACAGCTGGCTATCAGGTGTCCTTCATGTTTAATAGTGGACTAGGACAGTATCGAGTGGCACTCCCTGGTTTGAAGACAGTGTTTTATTAGATCTGTGCGTCGAGGCGTCTCCAGCTGCCCGTGTAGAACAGCTCCTGCGGGGCCTTCGAGGTTAAACCCCCCTTGATTAATCACACAAATGTCTCTCTACATGCAACATTGGTCATCGTGTTCTATATTTTCAAATGGTAATGGGAGCAATCGTTTTAGGGCGCAGCACAGGGAGCCATCAGTTAGGAGAGCCAGACGAGTAATGGCCGCAACCGTGGAGAAACACAGATCCTAGTGTGAGTTTCAACCGCAAGCATGAAATCAGGTGGCTTCATTTTTAGAGTGCATAAATCACAAAGAGTTCAAATTTAGCTTGGAGCGGTTGACGATTATGTGATGTGTATTTGATGACTCTGTGTGGAGCTTGGAGGAGAAAAGCCCTTTGGTGTGGCAGAGGGATGTCCTCTCTCTCTGGTACCATTAGCCGACACCGCTCACCATCTGCTCCAGCTCATTCGGATGCTGTACAGCAATACCTTCCCAGGTAAGCGCTAAGTCACTCTGACATCGTACAGCTCCCACATTAGATCACAGCAAAAATGGAAGAGAGAGTGAAAGAGAAAAAGACCTGGCAACCCGCCCCCACAAGCTACCTTCTGTAGCTCCTCCACTTCCTGCGGCCCCTGGTGAATTATGGGAAATCTGTCAGGCCGAATGAGATTCTCCATTTCAGCGCCTTAATTTAGTGGGCAAATCCCTCAGCCCTCAACTGATCACAGAACACCTGAAACATGGAAAGATATAAGCTGTGCCAGAGAGACAAGAAAGAAGAGGAGATGAGCCATTTGTGGGAAAAATGAATGAGCATTTGCACTCAACCTGACGACTGTAGGAATGCAATAATATGATTATAGTAATATGTATGTGTGTGTGTGTGTGTGTGTGTAATTTGAATTATAAGGTAGGTTCGTTTGTTTTGTTTTATATTTTAGTTTTAAATTAGTATTTTTACATTTGAATAAATTAGTAAATGTATTGTTATTTGCATATTTATGTTTATCTTTATTGAGTTTTAGTTAAACAAATATATATATATAATAACAACTTACTAAATAATAAAATAGTAAACACTATATTACTATATTTCAATTAATACAAATATGTCATTGTTTTAGTTAACACTAACAATGCCACTTCTATGTATAGCTGTTTTTAACTGGCCAGATATATTTAGTAATGCAAGTCAACATATATATATGTGTTCATAATTTCGACCAATAAACAAATTCATTAAAAAAATAATTGTTTTAAAGTTATTTATAAAAAATAACAGTAATCACTGTCTATAGGCGCATTGTCAAAATGGCTGCCAAGTGAACAAACTTGGCTTCAAGGGGCTTGCTTATGCTAACCATCACACCAGAGAGTCTCTTGTCACACATTTGAATCACTCGTCAAACATCGCCCATTTGATTGAGTTTATATTTTGAGATATGGCCTGGAGAAATCTATTCCATGAATCAGAGCACAGAGTTGCAAAGAGCATTGCAAAATCAGGCCTGTGAGGCAAGGCATCTGCAGCAAGCTAATCCCTCGCCTTCTTTTGGAAGGACCAGAGTCTCCTTAGGGCCTGCTGAATAACATCCCAGTTTATCAGGGAGAGGGACGCGATACAGAGGCCGAGGAGAAGCAAACACAGGCAGTGTGGAGGAGATTGCCATCAGGACAGAGAACAGAGATAAGTCTTGCACGGGAAGCCAGATAAGAGTGATTGGGTGGGTGTGGGAGAGACTGAGGGGTCAGGTATGTTTGGGGGGGGCAGCTGAGACCTGGAAAAGGTCAGGTCAAGTTAGTGAAGCTTGAAAAAGAGTATATGATCAGTATACACGACTACAGTATATGCTTACATTAGAACATACTGATGATGAAGATGATGATGGAAAAACAAAAAAAAAGAATATATATATATATATATATATATATATATATACTCGAGCATTAGTAAATTAAAGTACTGGTGGGTCAGTTAACCCATCCTATAGACAGAGACTTAAAATAACTTTACTATACCGGCGTAAAACACAAAATGATGCAAATATTGCAATTATGAAACATTAAAGCTTGTTTTAACTATTTACAGTATGTTTTTTGTTAATTGTTTGAATTAGTTGCTAAATTAAATAAGTATTTTTGTAAAATAAAAATAATAAAATCATATGCAATTGTAGAGTCTAAAATTATTAAACGCAAGCAAAAACAAAAAAATGTAAGGAATTATTTGTAAAAGACAAAAACCTTTACTAAAACTAAAAACTGTAAAAAAAAAAAAAATTAAAATAAAATCCACACAGAGAATGTACACACACGCATACGCAATTTAAAGGAATAAAAAAAGACCCAAAAATAACCTAAAACCAAACTTAAATAATAATAATAAATAACAAATTAATGCATAGTAAAATGAAATAAATTGATAATAATAATATTAACAATTTTAAAAAGTAACATCTCTCGCTCATCTCTGCTGTCTTGCACAGGGAAATGAGTGAAGTTTATCAGTCAAGGTCTGGTAACACAACCAGGTACAGATATTGCATTTGAAAATGTTGCAAAATCTCCCAAAGCAGAAGCATCCCTCTGGATTCCCCCTCTCCCTCAGACTCTCTCACTCTCATGTTCTCCATCGATATTGCCCTCCTTTTTTTTTGCTTTCACTGTTTGCCGGTGGTGGTGAATGTCAGGGAAACAGCCTGTTGCTCTTGTCATCTGTCAGCAGAGCTGCTTCACTCCTTATCACTCTCTCCTGACTCAGGATCAGTGCAGCGGCCAGCAGCAGGCCAGGCTCTGCTCCCAAAAAATAAATCAGCTGTTTTTCTGCAGGGGCTGGATGTAGAGCAGTAATACAGAAATACTGAAGGGTGAGCAAAAAACCCCACAACAGTCAGCTCATACTTTACAAAATATCATTTACTTGTGTATTCGTCAATGGTTCTTTATTGTAGAAACAAAACAAAAATATAAAAAATAAAATAAAATACCATTTTGGAAGCATTATTTTTAAGCATAGGGAAAAAAACAACAACAACAAAACTATAATAATTTCATGAGATATCCCCATTAATAATTCCCCATTAGTTATTTCTTTCTTTAAATCTCTTTCTTTTTTTTCTTTTTTCTTTTTTTGGGGAACAAATGGTTATTTTAAGAACAGCTCATTAAAAGGTTCTTTGTAAAACAAAAAATAAATTAAATAATAATGCTAATAATAATACTAATAAAATAAAATGTATATTATTTTATTTATTTATTTATTTATTTATTTTTAACTTTAAAGAACCTTAAAAAAGTTACATTGTGCATCTAGATATTTATAAAGCATATAGGCCCGAGAAAAAAAAACCAAACACAATGGGTGTGTAAATGGCAATTTCATAGTTAGGTAAAATACTCTTTTAAAATGTACTTGACAGTCCACTTGAGCTATAAAAGACAGATTTAAGCAATAAATTGTCCTCTGGGTTGAGTTAATCTGATTTGTTGATTGCAGAGCTATGTCTCTCACTTTCTCGTACACGTTAGTACTTAGGACGATGCAGTCTCTCTGTGTAAAGCGCTCCATCAGGAAGCTTCTGTCACAGAATTACTCACTCAAATCCAAACACAAACTCTGAAAATCTCAGAGCGCTGTGAAGACCTGCTGTGAGCTCTCTCGGGCTGTGAGGAGGTTCAAACCCGTGGCAGGCTGCGTGCCCAAATGAGAAACTGATCTGTGTGACACTTCGTCATTCTCACAGCCACCATGGGATGAAGAGAGAACAACAGAAATTACATGAAAGAGCATAGCTCAAGTGGAGAACAAAGGACGAGACACAGCTGCCGGTTGACAAATCTGATAAAAAAAAAGCCTCAGAGAACACCCTGAGAAAGCAAACATGCATTTAGCTCTACAAAGATGCTCCCCAGTCAATCTCCAAAACGATCTGCCCGAATCAGCAGTGCAGACTGACAGGCTCACAGTAAGTGAAGGGGAATGTACTGGACTGAGCCACAGATAGCAGCGGTTACAGCACAATTCACAATTTTGGGGGCCATTTCTGAATGATAGATTGTGAATGACAGACCCCCTGGCTTTGCAGTTTCATGTTCAGGCATCATTTGTTTAAAGCACAGGGTACACCTCTTTTTCGATGTACATGGTACCTTAATTTATTACTTTACATGCGTTTGTAAAAGTAGTAATCATCTTATATAAACTACCAGGTTTCATGGCATAAACACATGTACCTATAAGTACATATCACTGCAGTTTCCAAAAAAAACTAGAGGCAGTACAACTCTGAAACCTTTTTTTCAAACAGTTACTTTAAGAATATGGTGTTATGACTTCAAAACAATATTACTATGCTGGGATATTTAAAAACTGCTGCTTTTGAAGGTTATCATCACACATATCCAGCTCCATATCTATGTGTATCATAGACAGTAGGTTTGTTCGGTAGCAGAGATGATCTCCGGTTCAGTCCTGTGTAACTACGCTTCAACAAAACACTTCAGATCTGTGTGAAAGGAAGCTGAAATGACACGGTTGCATCAACAAATGTGTTTTTATATCAGTTCTGGGTTATAATTTATTTTGATGGTTCACTTTAGACATTGTGTCACAGCTATAAGCAACTCTGTAACTACTTGTCAAATAATTCTCATTCATTTTCAACTAGTTGACAGTGTACAGATATTTCAATCCTGAACCGCTGCAATACACACCTATATCAGCGTAATAAAAAATGTGCCAGGGTTTACATATTAAAGCTATGTTAGCACCGCTCAGTGGACATCTCTCTTTGAAACTGTGGGGAAACATGCAGGAAAGTACATAAAAAATAGTGCTGTACAAAAAGTGGACAGAAAAATTTTATACATTTATACTTTCATTGGAGCACATAACCCCACCTATCAATCACTAAAACACACATTATAACACATAATAGCCTTTATTTAATACAAATCTTCATGTGTATGAATAATGCAGCGCATGAATCACCAGTGATTATTGTTTCAGATAAAAAGATCTTTACTGTTCTACTGAAGAAAACAGTCACTGGTGTCTTGGGTGGCCTGAGGGTCAGTAAAATAATAGCAAATTCCATTTTTTGGGTGAACTATGCCTTTAAAGTGCTCCAGTTATGCAGAAATAAGCATGATGAAGTGCTGTGTGATTTATTATGATTTTACTTTAGGTAAGTAGTCATTTTAGCCATGCTGTGATGTTGATTAAACATTTTTCGTTCAGTCAGAATTTAGAAGAAAAAGAAGACTGCTGCTGCATATGCTGTTGATGTTTTGAAGCTGATGTTGGGAGTCCCTTCATTTCTTCCTCATTTCTGAACTGCAACAGTTTGCATGAAGAATTTCTTCCCCTGTGATCTGAATGTGAGCTATCTTTCCCTTTAATTTTCTCTTTTGTAATGCTTCTCTAAATGCTGTGGCCTTATCAAACACACAGAAGAGAGTATTTATAGAGCAGTCAAGCAGGTTCCTTGCTGTCTTGTTTTATGTTCTCCACTTCCTCGGCTCTCAAAGCACGGCCTCGCTTATGTTCTCATCTGTTTTGCATTGGATTGAGTGTGGCATTTTGGTCACGTGTAATTCCAGCTCGGCAGTGGATGTGATTGTTCCTCTCTCTGGATCAGGCAGGTTTGGTCTAATCAGCTCATCCCGCTCTGACGTTCTTGTGGAGTCGCGCTGGAGAGCGGGCCAGGTGCTCTGATTCGCAGTCTTATTTATTAGCCAGACTTGATCAGTATTGAAATTTATTCTGCTGCCACAGCTGCTCTTCCCACAGCCTCTTCAGCGAAGAGTCCCAGAGCAGCGCTCCTTCCTCTCCTCTTCCTCTTCCTCCTCCTCTCTCCATCACGTCTCTCTCCTCCTCTTGGCTCTCGTTCTCTCCTCCTCCTCATTTTCTCTTCTCCACCCTCACGTTCCTCAGCTGCTAGACACGCTCTGGTTAACTTTTGTCTGTGCTTTGTTTTTTTCTCTCAAACTAATGATCAACCGTTGTATTGTTTTGCATCTTTAAATTTCTCCTAAAAACATGCTTCCTCGGTTTTATTTCAATTTATTTGTGTTTGTTTTATTTATTCACTTTAGATTAATTTTATTTGAATAATTACTGCATGCAAATATTAGTAATGACTGGTAGTAAAAAAAAAAAAAATATAAAAATAATGAATGAATAAATGAATGAATGAAGAAAGGAAGCAAGAAAAGAAAGAAGGAAATAATTACACTGGCTAATAACAATTCTTGGGACTACACTGAACCAATCATCTGAACAGTTCTGACCGTGTAATGAATGGCTTACTAACATACAGTGAATTTCTGTATATTTAATGATCATGTGACTAGTGTTATTTAGTAACTAGATAATAATGTATTGCAGAGATATGTCGATTCCTTGAATGCAGTGTAAATCAGAATCCACTCATTGCTGAAAATAGATGCGCTTTGTTGGACTGCTTTTGGACAGTTGAAGGACTGAGGATTGAGGACAATCTTTAAAATAACTCAGATTGAATTGGTCTGAAAGAAGAAAGTAATATACACCTAGGATGCCTTGAAGGGTGAGTAAATCACAGGCTAATTTTCATTTGAGTGAACTATCCTTTAAATATACGTTGGTGTTTGGTGATTAAAAGAATAATACAAATTTGGACGAACTAACTTACATGTTTTTTCGTTGGTCTAATTTGGCAAGTAAAGGTTACTGTCTAAACACTTTTAATGTAATTTTTGATGAATGTTGTATGTTTGTAAGTATTCACAGTCCAGTGGATAAAATGTATTCATCAAGTTGTGAATTGTAAGTTACAGTTGAATTAACAAATACATGTTTAATAATGTTTTATTAAAATGTGTTTTGTTTATTACTCAGTTTTATTATATTTATTGAAAAGTTCTCAGAGTAAATGGTAAATACAAATGTATAAGTAAAACAGTAAAAAGAACATTTGTATATAGAGAATATATAGCATAATTAATTAATATTAATTAATCTAAATGTCAATATAGTAATTTTTGTGTTTTTCTTTAAAAATAACTTGAATTGTTTAAGGATTTTAATTATATTTTTTTACATTTACATCAAAAAATATTTTTTTTATTAGATTAATTAATCGAATGAATTATATTTACTCAATTTTATTTATGAGTTTAATTAATAAAATGATTTGAATCAACTTATTTTTATTAGTTACATTTACTTGATTCTAAATGTGATTTTAAATCATTTCAGTGATTTCACCATTTTAAAATTTACTCAAACTTTCCTCTCGTTATTAATGCTTTTCACTTTCATTTCTTATTCTCATTTCCATCTCCGTCACACTCTGTACCCAGACCTCCGTTTCTGAGTTTGCACCTTTCACACCTCCACGTCCCACAATTCAATCTGCTCGTTCACTCCCTCACACCTGCTCTCACGCTCCCCGTATTTACAGCCGTCATCTCTCGCTGTCTGTCTTTGTTCCCTCTTTCTCTTTTGTCTCTCGGCTCTGCTCTGATTCTTCCGATCGCACGATTGCCATTACGAACCAACCTCGCACTTTTCAAAGAGAACATCAATGAGACCGATGCAATCCTCGCACGGCGTGTCAGAATCACCCTCTTAAACCAAATTAATCAAAGCCGGAAGATACCGGCGCTGTCATCCAAACACGCACCATCAAAGCCGCCTGTTGTTCAGCCAAGACACAGCGTTTGAGCTTCAATCTTCTACATGCCAAACAGGACCGTCCCTTCCGTCTTGTTTTGAGAAGATGACTCGTGATTCAAAATAAAGCAGGCGTATGGTTCACAGGTGTATGTCGAAACCTAACCAGAGAGTTTTAGCTGGAGGCCTGCCAGTTTGTGAGCCTTCAAGAGACTAAATACTGTCAAAATAAGCTACCATCTCATCAGCGCCGGCATTGAGGCCGCTAACCATGTTTGGCTTCTCTCTGCCACAACATCCTTTCATCCATTGTAAGTGGCAACAAAAGACCCAATTCTGTTGTCATCTTTGCGGGAGAGGAGGCTATGAATGAAAACGAGCCACTACGAGAGCAAAATCCCTCATATCGGGTTTCGGCTCTTGAGAGCGGCTGACAAATGCTTACGTCAACCTACCAGCATTGAGTTGCGGGCAGCTTTCGGAGCATGAAAAACGCCGGTCTCATTCTTTTGCCTTATTACGGCGCAGCTCCTCGGTGCTCAGGCTGTTTCTGATCCAAACTATTCTGTGGCTTCAGCTGAGAAAATACAGCGTCCTGGCCAAAATAAGCAGTACTCGTCTGCTTTTCAGCACCGCTGGCTGGAACTGACAGAAAGAGACCCTGCCCATGGAAAACGTCAGGAGAGAAACCAAAGAGGAGATCTTAATGTGTAACTCAGTTCAGATCGTTTCCCGCTTGTTTCCTTTTCCATTTATCATCTTTAGCATCCATATACACATGCATGAAAAGGGGGAGTTTAGCGTTCCCAAAGACATAGAAAATAAAATAAAATAAAAATGTTTTTTTTTAATTTATTTCCCTAACCTGGAACACTCAAAGATTTAATGAATAAATAATAATAATAATAATAAACGTACATTTTTCTAGTCATTCATAGACAAAGAATCTATATCCGGGGGGGAAAAACAAAGGAGGCCATTATATACCTTCCCTGATAGAAACACCAGTGCTTGTGAAGTAACAAAAGAGTTTGAAAAATATGCTTTGACAGAAAATATTAATTCCTTGTGACACTTTTTTAGGTTTAGCATAAACAGCACATCACCTCTATCCACACTCTGTGTAATTAACACCTGCTTAATGTTTGCATTTAGCGTGAATAAGATGAGATTTCAACCTGGGCATAAACAACATTTACTATGGATGCTTAAACAGACCAATCACAAATCAATATGCAAATAATGGAAGCAGGAAAAACAACCACAATTAATATGAAAACGTTATATTATCATTATTAGTTGCTGAACATTCTAGCAATATAAATAAATATTGAAACTATGAGGCGTATAGCTGAGAAAATGTGAAAACTAAGATATCACTTCCAAGACTGAAGTCATCTGCACATAAAAGGGTTCAAAGAGTAATTAATTGCACAAGATCTCCAGTGCAGAAATTACATTTTACTTAAAGAAAGTCTTCATATATCTCGCCACTGCTGTAATGTTTTTAATTTATGACAAATAATAATGTGTTGTTGGAAAAATAATATTAGGTTTTTCAGTATGAAAGCGTAATAAGTATGTTTGAAAATAAAATAAATCTACAGAAATATATTGACATTTTTTAATGAACATGATTAAGTCATTAAAATTGAACTTTTCTTTTACAGTACATTTCAGTTCCCCTTCAGTCGAGTTCACTTCGACGTTACATATGGGATCTCGCATGAGAGACCAATCGCCTTCGAGTCTTTG
>JAUMHP010000082.1:970292-983667 GCA_032361065.1 Enteromius trimaculatus
TGCGAGATCCCATATGTAACGTCTCCGTTCCCTCCTTCAGGGAACGTGGGTTACCGTTGTAACCTTAGACGTTTTTTTTCCTTTTTTTTTTCCGCATTTCTGACTTTTCTCAGAACTGTACATTTATTCACATTTATTGTATTTTATTTTATTCATTTCTTTTAGGTAAAATATGACCAGGATGTGTTTTGTATGAAATTCACCTGAAGAATCTCTTTTTTTTCTCTTTCATACACCCACACAAACTCTCTCACGTTTAAACATTTACGTGTGAATAGCTGTCTGCTGGTGGCTGTCGAGGCAGAAGTAAAGTGTATTAATTATTGCCTCATATGTTTGGAATTATTCCCTTAATTGAATCCAGACAATTATCATGACAATATACGCCTCATAATACAGGTATCATTACAGGTTCTCTGTGTAGTGATAGATATTGAATTGCCTCTATTCATTTACAGGCTTTAGCTTAATATATGAGAACCGCAGAGCAATTCCTTCAAGAGCCTGATAAACTGAGCTCCCATAAAGCTGCTGAAACCCAAACTGGGCCATCCATCATAACACTACGAGAGGGAAAAGTAAATGGAAAGAATTCCTCGTTGTTTGATGTGGGATTGGCATCTGACTTAAATTCAGTGGATGTTATGTTCTTTTTTCAGCCTAATTCGTCAAAATTTATGTTTGATGTGAGACCAGATCCAAGAAGAACAGCCTTGAAAGGCGACACAAGGCCCGTGAGCGCTAACCGGGCCAAACCTACCCAATTTCCAGCTATCATTTGACAATGGCTGGGGCAAATTATCATAGCTCTATTATGATGTTAGCGCCATCATATTCTTTTCCCCTTTTTTGTAAATGGAAGTAGCTGCTTTCATGTTGACCTTGCCACCATCAATTGGTTCCGTCGCTTTGGGCTCAGGTCTGCCAGGGGTTGTCTGCTTTTATTAGCCGACAAGATTGTGCGCTTGTTGCGAGATGAGGGCCGGAACCAGACAAGCATGACACTCAGCAGCGTGAGCTAATTCCTCCCAGCTCTTCTGAAACTCAGCTAATGGCCTCTGACAGCTCCTCAGAACGGCAAATGCAAATGAACAGGGACGTTTCCACACGCTCTGGCCAGTGACATCAAAGAGAAAACGTGATAATACTGGAACGAGATGAGAGGAAGCTCGCCTGGACGGTCAACTTCTGGGTCTTCGGGGGATGAAAGGATGAAGTAGGGCAGGGAAGAGATTGGAACACCAGCAGACCTTCATGGTGACACTGTGATGGTGACTTTAAATAATGCTACGTTGGTTACTGGATTTATTCCCTATAAATTTGGTATTTACATGTTGCTTAAAATAACTTCATCTTATAATTAGGATTTATAATAAAAACAAATGTTTAAAAATGTGTACAAAGCAAATGTTTTAGCATGTTAGTGGCATTTCCTCCCTTTGAGGAAATATCTATGCTGCAAGTTGCCCTATTTTCATCTTTTTTGGTGAAATACATCCAGACTTTTGAGTGTTTGTTCGGCTTAGGCGCCATGCTTACTGTTGACTGAGCATAAGCTACGCAACGCGCGTGATGACGTCATTCGTGCCCACCGGAATCGTTAAAGGAATTCCAAGGAATTGAAACACCGGGAAACGGTTCACAACAAGAATCGGTTTTCGATTCCCATCCCTACAAGTGCGAGTTACAGTATGAAGTCAGAATTTCAAAATAATATCTGAGAAGACAAAGAAAAGGGGTGTTTTTTCCCTTCAAAAATGGACTTGCAATTGCACGTTTATACATTATCTTACAATTTTGAGAAAAAAGTCTGAATTATGACTATATATCACAGTTACGAAAGTTATAAAGTCATATAACATACCACACACAGTTCATACCACACAATTCTTTACAGCTTTGTAAGAGATATCACTTTTTTTATTTTTAAGTCAGAATTGTGAGATAAAGGCCCAGTTTCACAGACCGGGCTTAGCCTCAGCCAGGAGTAGGCCATAGTTCAGGGTTCTATAAGAAACAGGTTTCCATACCACGGGACTCAGTATATTATACAGGTACACCCTGTTTAATAAAGCAGATTTTACTACTTATATTTAGTACAAATATTATAAACATTGCATAGTTAAACTCATTTAGGTCATAAAACCTAAACTGTCATTCATTCATTCATCGGTGAGTAGCACCATGTCCAAAAACCAAATAATAGCACTATATAATGCATCAGTGGACCTATTTGAGTGATTTCACAATATTACAAATATTGATGATAATCCAAAACTATTCAGGTACGATTAGAGATTTCCTGGAGAGCGGTCATTTTTATGATCGTATGATTCATTTTCATCCGCATTAAAGTCTTTCAACAGCAAGAAACCTAAAAAGCTTTAAACACACACACACACACACACACACACTCATCCTCTTACACCTGTACACACACAGCTGCTCACAGAGCCCAGGTGCACAAATAATCAATCAACCCTAAAAACTAAACACAGTGTATATGTGACTGGTTATGGCATTAAATAATAGTTCGTAATTAAACAATGTTTAGTGTTTAGGAACAAGTCATCGGACGTGTTTAGACTACTTTTACTCTTGCTGTAGTATAGAGTATAGCATATATTTGTATGTACTGTAATTTCTGCATGCATAGAATACACGGCTTGAATACAGACAGCAGCTATCATTATAGAAATATTGGATGCAGGACAGTATAGTTAATGTATGTAATAAAAAAATAATCATACAGTGGACAATTAATAAAACTGAAAAAATATGTGAATAAATCAAATACAATAAATCAAAATATTATTCAGACACTTTGACCTGAGTATTTTTTTGTATTGCCAATATGATATTTTCCCAGCACAGATTAAACACAACTAAGCATTGCTTAATAATCGTTTGAGCTAAATTGGTATTATTTAATTGTGTACTTTTACAGCTTAATTTATTACACACCCTTCTATCAAAGTTATCTGACATAGTTTTACCATAGACTAAAATAAAGTGAATAAACTGTGATAATGTTAGAAATGTGACAGCTGTAAATGAGCTCAGCTGTATTTTCTAGTAATATAGATAAATCTAAAGTTTTTTTTACATTAATATTAAAAGCTGAATTCACACATAATTCCATCTTAGAAAAAGTATTAGCTTACTAAGTTTTCCTCTTCTGAGAGGCTGTTTGCACACAATGAATCTGGCACAAAAAACAAGTAGCTGAAATTTCAGCCTTTTAAAACAACAAATATTTTATGCACTTATCAACTTTATCATGTGCGTTTGTAGCTCTCTGCCAGGGCTGGCCTCTCTCTGGAGCCTATCAACTGACTAGGACTGTGACTTTGGCTGGATTTGTTGCCCAACATTTGTTCACACTACACAGTTTTTGGACCATGCACTCCAATCCACCTGCTCACTGTTATTTCAAGAGTTTTCACAATGGCCATGTGCAGCCCTTTTCCATTTTTTAAAACATTTACGCCCAATTGCAGAAATGGAAAGGGCAGGCAACTAAGTATCTTCGACCCCTTTACGGCCAGCGATATTAAAGTGAGCTATTGAGGAACAATGTAAAACACATTTGCAAATTAATATGCCATAATGCATTTTACGGTATAGACCCGATGGAGTCTCTCTTTAGTGGCTTTTGAGTGGACACTCTTAATGATTAATTCAAAACAATTAAAAATGCATAGAATGCAATTTCAACAGCACAAGGACATTCCATTAACTGAAAAACTCTCTTTTTGAGCTAAACAGCCACAAGATCCAAAGCAAGGTCCCTTAAGTAGTTCTAGCACTGCAAAAACACTGGGCTATGGCCCGAATTGGGGCAATTACTTCACAAGTCAGCTAACACTCAAGACTGAGCCGACGTCATTTAGACAATCAGTTCAAGCTTCTATTGCACTTATAAAACAAGTATTCAAGACAAATGTCTCTAAAAGGTTAATTTAATGCTAGTTTTCTATTAGATGATTTGTTTGCAGGACTTTGTTTTGCTTTGTTATGTAACTCTATTGAAATATTTCTGATCTTGGGTTGCTTGTCACGCATAAAGCCAGTCATTGTGAAGGAAAGACTCAATACCTGCTTTGCTGCCATGCTCTCTTTTGCACTGCTACTACCCCGTTCCCTTCATCTTCGGTTGTTTTGTGAGATTGTTTTAAGTTCCACTCCATTACCATCCCACCCGCTCACATCTTCAAGCGTACACGCAATGAACCCCCAACAGGAAATCCATTGAAAACCTCCAGCTGAGCTCTTGCTGAAAGAACAGGCTGATACAGCCATCAAAACCCCGTCAGCTCTGGTGCAATGCTGCCGCATGTGCTTTCTATTCAAACTCATATGGGTGATGCAGGTCTCAATCTAGATCTGTTATACTTGTTTTACTTTTTCATAATCTCCTTTTAAATGTGAAATTTTAAACGGAATGCCACTTATTATTTTTATCAGGCTCTAATATTAATTATACTTATGAGATCCTTGTGGAGTCTTTATAGGCTTTTCATAATGTTTGAATCAGTCCGTCAGTGTCTATTTTAAAGCTTTTATAATAAGAGATGAAAATTGACTCATCCTCAGGTCTTCCGAGATGTAGTTGAGTTTGTTTCTTCGTCAGATTTGGAGAAATATATTATTCCATCATTTGCTCAGCAACGGTTGCTCTGCAGTGAATGGGTGCCGTCAGAACGAGAGTCCTGAAAAACATTACAATAATCAACACCACTCCAGTCCATCAGTTTACATCTACTGTGTTTGTAATAAACAAACCTTCATTACCTGTCCATACAATTCATAATAACAAATACTTTATGAATGTTAACACCGAGAGTTTGGATCCATATAAACAACTAAATAAAAAAGACATATTTACAGACAAAGGAGAGGAAGTGGTCCTGGCATCCAATCATTTAGTATGTCTGAAAAACTCTGAAAAGCTCTGTACAGGACATCTGTGACATGTGTAGAAGTTCACTATATTACAATGTCCTCATGCCAGGCTGCAGGGTTTTAAGAGGTTAACATAAAGCAATAAAAAAATACCCACTCCACCAGTTCAATACACGATCTGTGACCGACTCTCAGGAGTTTTTTCAGGACAAACATGTACACAAACCTCACAAAGACTCAATATTGGTCACACAGCAGCACAATCTTACGAGTACAGGCACAGCCTCGAGATTCTCGGCGATTCCACATTCATTTGGACATTGCTAACATGTTAGACCCAGTGCTGCGGGGGTCATCGTCTGTCCAGCAGAGAAATCTTTTGCCAAACAGATGCCACGCTCGTGGCTTTGAGAGGGACACGGTCGGTCAGTGGCTGCAGGTGCTGAGACCAGCTGTGTCCCTCCAAATCACTCCAACTGGACATGCTTGTGAGGTTTGGATGATTGCTTATCACTGAAATAAACACTCGATATGAAGTCTGAGAGGCAAAACAAACCTGAGGCGTGCACAACAAGAGAATCAGACACCAGCTGTGTTTCCAACAGGAACGGGTTAGCATGTACTTACATATCATTCGCTCCTTTTTAAATCTTAATTATTTTAACGGCAGGGGATAAAAGATAAATTCGAAAAGAATTAACAGTAACTTATTTGTAAAAAGGCTTTTTGACATCCTAACAGTAGAGTTATCAATGCCTTCTGAAATGTAAAACAGTTATCACACTCAGTGTTTTCTGTTGTTGCTGTTTAAATCATTGTCAATAATATATATATATATATATATATATAATTTTAATTAATTCTGTTGTGATTAATTCATTTTTATTGTCTATACCATTCTTATTATTTTTTTTATTATTATTATGGTTATTTTATTATTATATTAGTAAATAGGTTTAGATTTTTTTTGTGCTGTCAAATGATTAATTACATCCAAAATAAAAGTCTTTGTCTACGTGTTACATGTGTGTGTGTGCTGTGCATATTTATTATGTATATACAAATACATTGTGAAAATATTTACATGTTACAAAATATATAAAATAGAATTATGTGTAATATATAAACACCTTTTTTGTTTTTTTACATGCATGTGTGTGTGTGTGTAATTATACACGGTACACACACATATATTATGTAAACAAAAACTTTTATTTTGGATGTAATTAATAAATGATTAATAGCTTGACAGGAATTATATTAAGTGAAACTAAGTTTTTTCCTGTAAGGGGTAGGTTTAGGTGTAGGGTCAGTGTAGGACAATATCTGTACAGTATAAACATCATCACGCCTATGGAATGTCCCCGTAAAACATGTAAACGCAACGTGTGTGTAACATCCCCATGTTTGTTTATGTTCAATGTATGCTTGCTTTCCCTGTGACCTAGTTTTCTGTTAATTGTGCATTCTGTTCAGGTGTGTCTCGCTCATTTACGTTGATTGTCTTCCCCATGTAAGCCAGCCCTGTGTTTCATTCTGTGTCGGTCAATGTTGATGCAACAACGTGTTACTTTAGGTCGCTTCATGTCTAAAGTGTTGGAATTTAAGTAAAGATGTTTTTGATTTGAATTGAATTGTGACTCATCGTGTCTTCCCTGAACCGGCACGTTACTGTGTGTGTGTGTGTGTGTTAGAATCGTTTTATCTATTTACAAATTTTCTAATTTGTATTTATTTTTATTTTTTTAATGAACTGTAATAAATATGTAATGTACACATGCAGGCAGGCATATCTAGCCATTGTGTGAGAGGTTTTTAACGAAGCCCATCAAATTAGTTTTAGGTTTTTAAAATGCCGGATATGTTTTGTACAGCCATTTTTTAATGCAAAAGTACATATTTTGTCTAAACTCCTACCAAAATAGCAATCTTATCCAAAGTAGTGAAGCATTTTTTTGCTTACGTAATGTGTCATAGAATGGATTGTCAGGATAATCATAAATAAATAACATAAAAATGCAGGGTAGGACTGTTGTGCTGTCTGTCGGTTGTTGTCTAGATTTTGAGGTTGATTTAAAAGAACCAAATCATTTGAGAACTCTTTGAACAATCCAGTTCCTTGAGTATACATGGACTGCAAATAATGATAAAAGCCCACAAACTAGTAACTCTTTGAACGTCACTAGTTTATCGTTAGTCTTCTGTTTCTCAACATACATCACCCATTTCTAATTCAAAAAAGAGGGTCACATTCGCGGAGCGACTGTAAGAGGTTGTGTAAAGGAGCACGTGGTCCAAACTAAAGACAGGATAATTAGGCCGTCTCTGCTGTATGTTCAAGACCACAGCCAATTACACAGACACGGCCAAGAGAGGCAGAGAGGAGGATGATTAGAGAGCACAGGACAACACAGAAATCTCTGACAAACATGGCAGTAATCACACAGGCTGGAATCACAGCAGTATGTCATCTGTGTTCATCTGAAGATGCCTCTCCACACACACAATCAGCTCTGCATTAAGAGAGACCGACCTCTACAGCGGGACTCGCTTCTGCGTCACCAAAGCAACTAATTTGATCTGTAAATAAACAGTTGAGGACTCGAATTATGTATTTATTTATTTAAGCAGACTCTGTCAGAATATCACAATGGCTTACAGAGGAAAGAATTAGTAGTAGTAGTAGTGTTAGTGTTACTTTAACATGTACATGTTTAAAATATCTACCAAACATCCTCAGGACTTTTCGCCACAAAGGTAAAAAGGTAAAAGTACATTTTTAGAATACATTAAAAATAAATAAAAAAGATAACTTAATACAAAAACAATATACTTATATAATAGTATAGGCTACTTTACCAAGTATTTAGTGTATTACAAAAATACAATAAAGTGGCCTTTTATTACATCTTTATTGTTATTTTTATTATTACTTTATTCTAAGAAGGATATTTTCTATAAATAAAGTTTTCCATAGAAAATGTGTTGCATATGTGTAATACATATGTATTATGTATTCATATTGTTGTACAAAACTTTATTAATGTTTGTTTGTTGGTTCATTTGTATATATATATATATACATATACTTTCATTATTATTGTATATTTGAAGCCAATATACAGTAAAAGTAAGTTTTGCATCTTTGCTATTTTTCTACCAATTTTCATTTAGATAGAATGATAGGAAATGATGGGCACAAGGAGCAGAGATGTGAACGTGCATCTCTCATAAGAGCAGCACAGATCCATGTTTTCCATCCTCCTAATCTTACAGGAACAGCTGAAATCCACATCCAGGGTCTGAAAATCCAATCAAACAAAAATAACGGTGTACAGACATAATCTCACCGGAGTATTACGTGAATTAAAACTCTAAATTAGCAGTGAAATGTGTCAGCTTGAACAGATCTGTGTTCTCCGTCTGTGAGATTAGCAGACCCTGAGCACTGCTTACGCTAACACCTGCTGGACTACAGTGGTCTGAAAGCCTCATAAGAGTGTCTTAATGGTTTGCTCCACATTTTTGGCAAGTCATTTATGGTGAAAAAAAAAAAAAGTAATGATTTCAGATGTGAAAGGTCCATTTTCCCCTCATTTCATGCTCCATTTTAGCTGCATATCTATAATTATCTTTTTTTTTTTTTCTTGTCTGTAAAGATTCTCAAGAAAAACATAACATATATACCCAGTACCAAATCTGAAAAAAATCACTGTACCATTTAGTTCATGATTAGCAAGGATGTTTACCTTGATTACTGCGAGATATTGTTTGCTTATAAATCTCATTCTGTTTCCTCAGGTCTGAGGTGAATGAGTTGATTATTGTTCCCTCTGATTTTTCTCACATTGCTCTATGATTCATCTCATAACCTCTCTCTCAGGGACGTCTGCCGTTACTCTGCTATGGAGTGAGTGTGAGAGCTGGCCGGATTTAAAAGTGTGAAAATAGGGTTACACGCAAAAGGAAAACGTATAATAAGGGCTGGAAAGCAGCAGAACATGAGAAAATGGAATTGATAAAACATCTGGAGAGCAGAGAGGAAGTGGTTCACTCGGGCAGGTGCACATGCTAATACTAAAAACTAAACTTAAGCCAAAAGTGACAGAAAACATATATTTTTAAAATCTAAGAAATGCTTCTTGAGCAGTAAATCGGTATATTAGAATGATTTCTGAAGAATCATGTGACACTGAAAACTGGAGTAATGATGGAAAATGAAAATTCAGCTGTGCATCACAGAAATAAATTACATTTTAACAGATATTCACATAATAATTAAACAAATTTTAATAATATTTCACAATATTTCTGTTTTTACTGTATTTTTTATCAAATAAATGCAGCCTAGGTTAGCGGAAATGGCTATATATATATATATATAGTCAATAAGAGTAATAGTTTATTTTTCTTGAAACATACTGGTGATGTGGCCATTCCAATGTAAATGATTCTTCACTGGTAAAAACTAAAGTTTGAATACGATTATAATTCAGTCTAATGATATATATTTCTCATGTCATTACAGTACAGTCACACCACTAGCCCGAGATCTGTCGTTGAAGTAATGCTTGTACCTACACAAGCCTTGTGTCCGTTTTTAAGCAGCTTGAATTAGAATTAGATTCTGCCCCGGGTTAGGGTTAGGTAACTCTGATTTTAATATGAAATACAAGCTTTGACATGAGAAGAGCAATCCTCAGAAATTGGCCTCAGACTTTGCAGTCGGTACTCTCCAGATGAACCCTGCATAATGGCCTGTATGTTTTCCACATATTATACACTCACAGGTATTACAACAATGATGTTTACTCTCGAGTGCCAAGAACAGTAAATGCCACCAGCCTCTGCAGTGCTTCTGTAATATGAGTAATATGTTTTGCGTAAAGCAAAGCAGGATGATGAATTCAGAAACATAAACCTGATATACTGTGGCAGCAGTGTCTGCAAAAACAAACTTAGCTTGAGAGTGTGAGGTCACTTTAATTTGCTTCAGGCTTTTAAACTTAAATATGGCTTGTAAACTTAATGTCCTGTCCAGAAAAACCACACTAGAGCTGTGCTAACTTTGTAATTTGTGAAGAGGAAAGAAGGAAGCTTTTGAAAGGTCAAAATTGTGTATGAAAAACCCGGACACTTTCACTTTTCACATGTATTTCAATTTCATTTGTCTTTGGTTAACATTCTAAAAAAGCTTTTTGTTTCTTTGTTATTTTTAAAAAACATTCTAACATGACAAGAAAACATTCTATGAATATTAATAATACATGTTCAAATAATGTAATATTTGCTAAACTAAAACTAAGTAAGAACACAAAGAACAAAACAAATGTTTAAACTGAGAAAATGTACACTCTATTAGTTCATTTCAGATGTGAAGTTGGCATGAGGGCAACAAAGGGCTGGAAAAGCAGAGAATTAAAGTGACATCAAGTCTGTAACATCATTAGATTGAAAAGGGATGTCTTAGAGAGTCTCTCAGAAGAAAAGGTGGACAGAGTTTCTCCAATCTGTGAAAGAGTGCTAAAAAGACATTGTGGAATATTTTAAAAACAACATTCATCAACGGCAAATTGCAAATCAGTGACTTTGCAAATCTCATCATCTACAGTACATAACATCATTCAGAAAAACTGGAGAAGTCTCTGTGCGTAAAGGACAAGGGCAAAGACCTTTGTTGGATGACTGATTACTAAATGGACCCAGGAATACTTCCAAAAACCACTGTTGTTAAAGATCTTCCAGCATGTTGTCAGTGTTCAGTTCAAAAGCAGCATCTCTGATAGTATGGTAATGTATAATGCTGCATTCACACCAGACGCAAATGGAGCGTTAAACGCG
Organism: Enteromius trimaculatus; assembly: GCA_032361065.1. NCBI lineage: Eukaryota > Metazoa > Chordata > Actinopteri > Cypriniformes > Cyprinidae > Enteromius > Enteromius trimaculatus. The sequence goes on from JAUMHP010000082.1 coordinate 981,039, forward strand.
AGTGATTTACATGTCGCGAACTCTTACCAGCGTTCCCGGCCAGGATTTTTGGGGCCTGCCTGAGAGGCCAGTGACATGATTCTTCGACCGGCTCATGTCCTGAAAAGAGGTATTTGTCATCCCTGGGTCACCAGTCCGGCCGCTTGCATTCTACACTTGTAGCCAGCTTGATGGGGCCCGGATGGGCTGGGCGGCTGCCCGGCGGCCAGCTCCACGGCGCTGCCTGTTTTTTAAGGCTGCTCGGGAGCAGCAGGGAATTCCTGGGTGAAGTTCTTCACTGCGTCGCCGAAGAGGCCGGTAGGGACGCAGGAGCATCAAGGACCTTATCTTGTCTCATTCAAATCACCAACACAACCTCAGATGGCCTTCCTGGACCACCCCAGTGGACATTGCACGCCCCAGAGACCGCAGCATAACATTCGTCGCTAGGGGCGCGAGGTCCGCGGTGGTGCGGATTTCACTGAGAACTTCTGGGACATGACCACCCTTGTGCAAGTGCACAGTGCCTTGGCCTGATGGACTTGCAACGGTGCCACAAAGCGTGTAATGCAGACACAACTTCTCCACAGACCACATAAACACTGTCGACAAGTGCCTACAGAAGCACAGGAAGTCCCTGCCTAGCCTTAGCGGGGCTAGCAACCGCTCCACTGGGGGGACCCCCATATACCCCCTAGCTGCACTGCTGTCAAGGGTGGTGAAGGAGGAAGAGCCAGTACACATTCTAGTGAGCTACCCGTGTAGTTCCGGGTAGAAATGTGCTTTGCCCAGACACGTGAAACAGTGATTGTGACCGTCACCCGATGCCAGGGAACGATCGCATCCAGAAGCGCACAAGTGGTATGACATCTTTAAAAAGACGCATCTTTACAAAGACGTACCACTCGTGAGCTAGCTCTTTTAGGCTTTGCTCTTTTGTGAAGGCTGAAGGGGAGATGGTCGCTCTCTCACAACAGCAGATACAATACTGCTGTGGTAGCCACTCGGCCGGAACCACCACCGCTGAAACGCTGTGACACCAGCCGTCCACACCACCAAAGTTGATGGTCTTCTCAGGAACGTAACTACATATTTACCGTTGCCTATTCATACTCGCACTGTGATCAGATGCAGCTGGATGTTAATCAGCGCATGCCAATTTCATTGGCGTGTTTTCATACACATACCCCCAGTTCCACAGACAAGGCTTAAGCCAGTCCCAGACTAAATTGCATGTTTGAGCTGTTTCAGATGAAAATATCTTGCTCTGACATATCTTAAAACATGTCAGTGTCATTGTTCTGTGTTAACATGCACACCTGTAATATTTTCTTATAAAGCTTTTTTGTAAAAGTTGCTTAAATATCTTAATTTACCGGGCCTCAGATTATATTGGTCATCGTGAAGCGAGACTCCTATTCGTCGGTCACAGACGTGACGTCAGAGTGGCCGGCTGAAAGGGAACTGTTCCTTTAACAGTGGGCATTTGCAAACTGACTGACTGACTGGCAGAAACAGTTCTTTAGTGAACTCTGAAGCCGTTGTGATGGTCCAGACCTCAGTGTATAAATATAAGCTAACTGTCAATCGGTGACTCTAGATGTCTTTGAAGCGCCCTGCTTGGAATTAGCGATAAGCTATTTTGACGGATGGGTTTCAGCTCTGTCCTTGTAGTTACACAGGTGTTCAAATTCCAGCTTCCCCACAAAGCAGAAGCGAGGGGTTATGGATTTAGGAAGCTGACACTCGGTATAAATACCCCGCTAACAAATGCTAATCTTGTTTGAGGAGCTATGTGAAACTGGGCCGGTACCAAAAGATAGAGTGACTGTCTTTCACTAGATGACACCTCAGCTTTCGTTCCAACGGCAGATAGTCGAACACAACACATGCTAGATATTAATAGACACGCGGGTGACAGGTACACATCACTGCCACTTGCTAAGGTGTTATGGTAAAAACGACACGGGCATACCAGTGTTTGTACACAGTCATGAACTCTGCTTATTTTTATCTGTCATATTCTGTTTGCTTCCTTCAAATAAAAAGTGCATTTATTTACATAGGGCCCCTTTGATTTCCAGGATGAGGAAAACGTGGATGGAATTGAGAAATCCAATCATAAAAATGTATTTTACTGCATATTGAAATATCACACAAAAGTTGCCACATTTTTTAACAATAAACAGAAATGTTTATTGAATGGTTGAATGTGCATCTTACTACTATTAGGAATAATACAAATATTATTAAAATTTGATTGTTTAGGAATATTAGACAAACTTTCTTTGGTGTATTAATTTTAGCAGTAAACATGTTGTGCAGCATATTTCAAATAAACACATAAATAAAACAGGGTTTATTTTCAGTTTGTTTTATTTGATTATACGATTAATTAAATTAATGTTTTATGTCATCAATTGATTTCCAGAAAATTTCATAATTTTTTGAAAAAAAAATCAAATAAAATAAAAAACATAAATAAATAAATCATTGGGGCATAACTATTAATAATAATAATAAAATGTTTGGTTTACTAAAAAAACAAAACAAAAAAACAATTACACCATTAAAATGGAAAATACAGAAAAAATAAATAAAGCAGATTAAAATAAATTAATTTAATAATAATAAAATATTTATATTATAT
>JAUMHP010000082.1:1006107-1022908 GCA_032361065.1 Enteromius trimaculatus
TCCCCAGACAGCTCGCCAAATTTGCGCTTCATTCCATTCTACTAAAACGATTACCAGTAAACGTGAACTCTTGAAATGTGTGTGTGTGTGTGCTGTCAACAGTTCATTGTGATTGATTGCATCCAAAAATGAAACTTTGAAATAGTTTATTTCAAATGTCCTTCGGCCCCAGGACACAATGCTTCTGGACCATGTTCAAATTTAGCTTTCTTTTTTCATGATGGAGCTGTAGTTGTCATCTGCAGGTGGCATGGTGGATTGTGTTTACCAAAAGTAGTTTCTGGAAGTATTCCTGGGCCCATTTAGGGTTAGTTCACACTGCAGGCTAAAGTGGCCCAAATCTGACTTGTTTGGCCAAACGTGACCCGTATCTGATTTTCTTGAGACAATCTGAACAGCACAAATCTGAAAATCAGGCCAAGCAAGTGTGCAACGTCTGACATCACATCTTCTGCACATGTGGGACACTTCAGGTCCATATAAAGTTCACATATGAGACTGATGGTAGCTTTAAGCCCTGCAGTGTGAACCAAGCCTTGGTAATGTCAATGACAGAATCATGCTGATGAGTGATGCAGTGTCGCCTGAGGGCCTGAAGTCCACTGGGATCCAAGGTCTTCGACCTTGTCCCTCACCTACAGTGTCTGTCTAAATCTTTTGATGAAGTTATGCACTGTAGATGATGGAACCTTTAAAGCACTCTTTCACATATTGAATAGGCTCTGCCCATCTTTACTTCTGGGAGACTGTCTCTGGAAGGCCTTGTCCACACAAAGGCGTTTTAGGAGAGTGAAATCAATATTTTTTTTAAACCGGGTCCCAGAGTGGATAAATGCCTCCACAGCGAATCTGTATATTTTCTGGAACATCAGCCCACATCTCAACAAAAGGATGAACAAACACTTAATGATAGTCTAACATTAACACAGATTAACAAATGTATTGTTCTATGTTTGTTTGTATACCGCCCACAAGGTTTATTCACAGAGTCCAAGTCTTCTTCTCCATTTTGTGTGCATCTCTGTGGCAGAACTACAGTGTCTGGCATGTGTATGACATGGTTTTGTGGCAGATTTTGTGCTACAGACCTGATGTCAGTTAACTTAATTAGTTGCTTAATCTTTGTTGCCCCCATGCAAACATTTAAGAGACCTGTTGCAGGCATCAACATGAATTTAATTAAGCTCATTTAGTGGATGAATCAATGTTTTATTCTTCATAGTAAAACAATAAAATAATGTTTGTCATCAAACACACTGCATTAGTATTACTTTCAAACACAACTCTTTGTAACATATTGCATATATCTACAGCGCTTTAAAATAAACATCTGTTTCAGTCCGGAAAACGAACGACTGTCTGTTTTTTCCTTTAATTAGATATGATTTCTTAATCTGCGTACAATGGCACTTTATCGCAATTATAGAGTATTTTACGGAGACCAAACAGAAGGTAGAAAATTCCCTCAATGCCTGTTGACTCTGACGGAAAGCTCATTAAAGACAGCGCAAATCTGTCGTTTTTAAGTAAGACTTTTCCTCAGGCCCCTTGAGGACAGTCGCGTTGTAATTCATCACAGCCACTAATTATGCAAGCTTTAAGTCAAAGAGAAAAAAAAAAAGAAGAATAAAAGAGTATCACACTGGAAGTGAACGGATGAAAGAAGCATATGTTGGGAACCGAGACTGCTGCTGTATGATTAGAAAACACATTTCTCTCGCAGGGAGGAAGGAGAAACGGAGCTATTTCTGCTCTCTGTTCCTGCTTTCAATAACGTGTGTATCTTTAGAAATGAGACATAAAAGCTTCAAACCTGAGAAAACGTTTAACCCCCGCTTGATTTTTTTTTCTTTCAAATTTTATCAACTTCTTTTTCTTAATCACAGTGACGAACTTGATTATTGTTTTCTGCCAGAGAGGCAGCAGTTGTCATGGAAACAGAGTTTGGCGCGCGAGGATTATTCACAGGTCATGATGTTAATGACGCAGGGAATCGAATGATTAACAGATGATAGTATTGGTATTGTAGTGTGTGGTTTACATATGCATTTACATACCAAGACGACGAATCTAGCAAAGAATAAACAGGCAAACAAGCAGCCTGCTAAAATATAGGCGAAGCACTCTTTGTTCGTGTTCAAATGAGGTTTTAACGCTCTGGTGCCTGTTTCACTGTTTTTGTTTCTTAATTGATAAACCTTTTTAAAACATCCTTTTTTTTTTTTTTAAGTGTCTTTTTTGTACACCAAGTCTCTGTCTTTGATCCAAACGCACCAGGGTCATCAAAATCTATGAAACTTCTCTTTTCTTCATGCACACAGTGACAGTGGAAAAATCATCTAGCTTATTAGTTAAATGAATGAAAAATGAGCCGGGTTTATTCCATAGGCGGGTCGATACGCACTTGAGATAATCCAAACGTGAGCTCTCATGCATCGCACCTGCAGAAAGGATCTTATTATTTGGAGAGGAGCTGGTGAGCCCATCAAAACAGCGTTTAGGTGACTCTGTCACAAAAGACATTTCTCAGCTGAGAGATTTTCATTTTCAGCATGAAGTCACACGGTGCCGTCCTATTAATTAATATCCAAATTGTTTATCTGGGTTATGCAAAAGTTACCTTTTAATTATGCAATTAGAAAAAGGCACAAAAGTCTGAGGCTCATGAAAACGTTCAACATGACTTTTAGACACTATTAAATTTTGATACTGTTGAACATGGTCTGATATTTATTATTCATAAACTGTACTGCAAATTAGGGGGAATGATTGCAACTGTCCTATAATCACAAAGGAGGAATAATTACTTAAAAGTTCTGGAATCGCTGCTTAAATTAGTTCAAATGCAGTGGAGAAAAAAAACTAAAGTGAAAAATAAAGAGAGAAAGAATATTGATAGTTTAAAAAGAAAAGGCTACCCAAAATGATGCACTCATATTGTTCCAGATTGTTCTTAAAGTTGATTAACAAAAAATATAATTTGTACTTTGATTTTAGCTTTTGAAGAATTTAAGGAAAACAAAGTACAATGATAATGGGAGTGAATGGGGCTAATTTAAAAATCAGAGAAAAGTGAAGCTTATAATAATAATAATAAAGAGCTCTGTAATTTTTCAGTAAAAACTTAAGGCGTTTTTAAAATGATCATATTTTTAATTGTTTTCTGGGCTTTTGTGATTCCGATAATGCCAACTATAAGTTAGGTATAACTATATAATATAAGTCTAGTGATTTTTCCACACTAAAAACATATTAACATACATTATAGCCCCTTTTACATCAGTAAGCAATGTTATAGTTAAGTAAAACTAAACTCAAATCTCTTTCTCCTCTCTCTACACACACACACACGTCTGCATAAAAACACTGAATTAAACAGTCTAATTAAACGTGATTAAAATGAAAATGGAAAAAATAATAAAAAAGAAAACTTATAACTCATCTAATCTCATAACTAATTGCAAGTGCCTTAATATAATCCAGTTTTGGGCTGCTTTTAAAGAAAAGAAGAGGCGAGAGCAAGTTTTTTTTAGTAATTGACATTATGTCACAAAACTATTTGATCCTGTGAACTCTTCCTTTAAAGTCATCTGTGACATGTTGAGTACACAGATGCTGACAGAGCTCTCAACACGCCAGACATGAGCTGATATCAGAACAGTGTGAGTCATCAGCACCTAAAGAGTCAGGAAACTAATGCTGCTGATTGTGGAAATGAGCCAGCGATGCACAAGATTACAATAGACTACAGTTATATTAGATTTAGCTCATGCACAGTTCTTAAAATAAAGCCGTCTGTACACATTCACAGTCTTCAGGTAGTGTGTGAGTGATGAATACACAGTCTCATGTTTCTCTTTGTCAGTGGACAAAGTGCTCCAAGTAGCTGTTTCGATCACTTTGCTCTAAGTCAACAGAGCCCAATGAGATCTGTCAACATCTTCATTACCTGGGTAAGGTGAAGCACTTATTACACAATGACCCAGGCTGTAGTGTTCTCTTCACCTGAGCTGCTGAAACCGAACATCCACTTTGTATTTGTGTTTGCTCTGTACGCCCCACACCAAAGTTAACACCCTCTGGGCAGAAGATCCCAGTCATATGAGAACATTTGCCTGAATAGGTAGAGAAAAAAATTAAGTTTTAATAGCAAGTTAACTAATATAAAGAGATACAGCAAACATTTTCATGTTTTATTTTGCTTTACTGAAGAAAAAAAAAAGCTAAATGTGCAAAATACCATACATACTGTATACTTAAATTAACTCATGTTTTTATTAAAATTAAATGTTTGACTATTGATAATTTCTGTATTTTTTGTTAATAAATGATAAACAAAAATAAGTAGTCTTATAATATAACAGTTTAAGAATGTAGGAATGTTTTTATTGATCATTTCTTTTGAATATATAATCACCTTTTTTTGTTTTGCTTTATTCGAGAAAGAAAGAAGAAATTAAATATATCAAGAAAAATCTGCCCATGGGGCAAATCTTTTACCCTATTGGCATTTTGACAAAAATTAACAAAGGTTAATATGTTAAATCATTATCTAAAGCATTAATAATGATTAGATACAGGTATAGGTACAGGAAAACACTATGTCCACTTAGACAAATATTACAAGTCTCTGACTATACAGCTACATTTATTCATTCATGTGCCTGTCACATGAACTTATAATATTCCCAAGGTCTTGCCCTCAAGTCAATTCCCAGGGAATGTGCAAACTGATATAATGTCTACAACATCTTGAAAGCAATAGAAATTGCTTTGTATAAAAGCACCTGCCAAATGTGTAAATGAAGTCATGATTAGCAGATACGAAGGTTTTTACAAAGCCATGACTTTTGTGGAGGGGATATATATATATATATATATATAATATTTGTGGTAGTAGTGGAGTGGAAAGATCTCTTTCTTTTCAGTATAACTTACAAGGCCAGAATAGACCTTTTACTCTAGCCCTCCATTTGCAAAGTCTTTTGGAAACCATGCAATAATTTATAAAGTCCTCAATTACTAAACAGTAAGAAATGTAAACATTTATTCATTTTCTCAATGTGTTTAATCAGCGCACAAACCTGGCACTTAACCGCAGCCCTGGTGTGACATTACCTTAAACAATTGAGAGGTGAGAAAAAGACATCTGCATTCTCTCAGGTTTGGCTGAAAATTAATGATATGACACAGGGAAGGTGGAGAATGTGGGATGGGGGTTGGGTGTCGGTGTTTCTCAAGGTACAAACTCATTATTTAGCATTTAAAGTACTTCTCTCAATCTCGTTTTATCTACTGTTTTCCCATATGAGTGGGGGTTGTGTGAACATTTAAAGAGTTCAGATGCAAAAGCCTCTAAATGCCACCTGAGATTTTCTTCTAAAATGAGCATTTCTGGTTTACTGTCTACATACAGTAGACAGCTTCCTAACAATAGGATCGTCTAAAAAACACTCTACTTGAGCAAGGACACCATGTGCTATACAAAATGGTTTATGATGTCCATCAAGTAAAGAGTGGTTCCTTGTACAATACTACTGCATGTTATGAGCTCAAAGGGTTTTCACTATAGTGCATGACTCATGAACAAATATATTTTATGTTTGCATCACATAACCAGCTCCAATGTTTGGCTTTTTTCAGATACAAGTCCCAATGAAACACAAGTCACAAAAAGAACTAAAATAATTTTTAGAAGCAAAAGGGTGGGGCATAGGGTTTAGCATAGGTGTTGCATTATTTAATATAATACATCACCAGACTTTTTATTTAGTTTCATTTCCAAAGTGCCATGATACAGACAACAACTGTAATAAAACATTGCCATATTCACTTCCATCCATTTTAGATAAAACTGAACATGTTTTGAGCGCAAGTCACTGGACACTGCATTTTGAAAGTAAGCAAAAAGCAACCTAATTATCTATGTTTTGGCTTTGTTTATGTGTGCAGACCAAATGGTGGTATGACATTGGATCCTTTTGTTTTCTAAAGGCGTTTGAGGTTCTTTGAATCAAAGTAGAAATCCTGGCCAGGATGCGTTCAGGGAAAATCGCACATATGGTCACCCTATGTTAGCATGTTGCTAAGCTAACAGCATGAAACTTTGCAAAACTTTCCATCTTTTTTTTTTTAATGAATATTTGAGGGAAATATACAGTAATAATCATGTAAAAATTGCTTCCCAGTTCATAATTGCGAACACCAACAATGTCGGTTCAAATGATTTCTCAAATGTGGTCTCAAACAAAATGTGTAAATGAAGAAATGATATTCAGCTGGTGCACTTTGCCCTTGGTTGATCAGCAGATACGAAGGTTTTCATAAAGCCATGACTTTTGTGGGGGGTATATATATGTGTGGTAGTAGTGGAGTGGAAAGATCTCTCAGCAAGTCTTTGTCTTTTCAGTATAACTTACAAGGCCAGAATAGACCTTTTACTCTAGGTTCAAATGCGTCTTCAAATGTGGCCCCAAACACGTCCTTCACTCTGGGCCATGTGCAATATGACACATTGGTCCTTAATAATGCTTGATTTGAATTTCCAATGAGTGGCCTTTGAATTTAGAATTTTTTATTTTTTTTATTTTAATCCATTAATTGTGGATTGTGGGTGATTGAAGGATGGGAAGGATTCCACATTTCGTTCAAATGAATGGCCTGAAACAAAGAAGGTTGAGACGTCCTTCTACTGAGCTTGATAATGTGGCAGGTTACCTACGCTCTAAAAAATGCTGGGTTAAATACAGCTCAGTGCTGGGTGAAATATGGACAAACCCAGCTATAGGGTTGTTTTGACCCAGTGCTTGGGTGAAATGTTTACCTCAATCTTCTGGGTAGTAACCCAACCACTAGGTCAAAATAATCCAGTTGCTGGGTTTTCCATATTATACCCAGTGCTGGGTTGTATTTAACATATAGGGTGTTTCCTTGTGTTTCCTTATTCATTCATTCATTCGTTCTACATGCTATGGAACTCAATGGCTACTAGAAACTGTTTCTTTCTCAACATATCATGTTTCTTTCAAAATATCTTATTTTGTATTCAATAATTTGGAACAACCAGAGGGCGAGCAAATGATGACAGAATTGTTTATTATCACTGGGTGAACTGTCCCTTTAATTATTTGCAAACAGTGTGTTTAATGCTCTTGTTCATTTCTAGAAGATCTCTCTTTCTCTCTCACACACTTTTTTTGTCCGGAGGTTTATGAATGGGACTAGAGCTATAAAATTACCTCCTCTGATTGCAGCTGTTAAAGAAAATAAACATTATCCATCTCACTGAAGAAATTCATTAAAGCATGCCGTAAATCGACACTATAAAAATAAACTCATATTCATTACATAACTTCAGGACCCCCATCAGGACTCCCCGTGAGGTACAGCTCACGATATCTGTTTCTGCATGAGCCCCTTCAAAAGGAACAACGGAAAAAGAGTGCAGATTTAGAATAACAGGCCTATTTATGCTGTTTCATGCAACTAAAATTCCCCTACATCGTCCAGCAATTTCCCGCGCTATAAATCTGAAGGGATTTGATGTGTAACACAGAAATGTCAAATCAATATCATCAGAGAGAGTTTAAATGAGTAGATCACACTGACACAGATCTTTCATCTGCAGTTCTCTGTGACAACTCCAAATGATTCATATTTAATAGCCCATCCATTTCATTCTTCAAAGGCTTGTCACTGGCTTCACAAGTGGCATGCAAATCATCTCACTCCTGGGTTTTATAACAAGCTCTCCAACAAAGTATCTCTCCATCGCAGATATAATCTAATCTCCCTCTCATACAGAGATTCATTCAAAGTAAATGTGGACTCGTCACTTTTATAAATGTTATCTTTTGGAAACGGGGCGGAGGCGGGGGAGACCTGGCAGTCAAGGTGAAGCTGCAGTCTCTGGTTTGTTTATAGAGGTGGGTGATGTGTGCTGCGTTGCCAGATTCTCTCTCAGCCGCGGCGGGAGTCTCACGGTGACTCGCTGTTGTGTCTGGATTTTGGCCATCTCAAACTTTCAGAGGAGGATGGAGCGATCTGACGTCACGCTGAAAGGATCAAACCAGCATGTTAACAATGAACTAACTGACCTTGAATGGGAACAATATATGATATCCCTATTGCATATATCCTGGTAATCCATGCATGGTGTTTCCCCACCTTCAGCCTGAGATGTTAGGATTGGTCCTTAAAGGTCAAGTGGGAAGGAGAATGGATGGATTTGTATAGATGTTGCATATGATTTAAAAAAAAGACAAGCCTGAGGACAAAACAATCCATGTTTTGGTGTAAATGGTCACATGGTGCATCATTAATTGAATACGTTTTTCTTTTCTTTCTTTTTCCAAGCTCTCAATCAATCAATAAATCAATCAAACGATGCAAATTATGGGGAAAATACCTTGTTATGGTTATTCCTTGAATCAACCTACGTAAATGTGGACAGAAAATGCTAATTTCTATTTAAATGTAAATAAGGCAGTTTTCTTTGATTGAGACTGAACTGAATCTCTGTCCTTTATAACAGGAGTGATCTACTTGTGTTGTGATGTATACACACTGCATACACTCACTGTAGCCCTGGCTTATTTTTCTCTCTGACAAATGGAGAAGCACAGATTGAAAGTTGCCCATCTTCCATGTAACCCAGGCTGATTTTTAAGATAACATCTGGCACCTGTGTGACATATATGCGCCTCAACAGGTCTGAGTCCATGTAAACCGATAGCGCTAATCCTCGCTTATAATTCATCTCTCCTCAGTCCAGTCGGCAGTCCATAAATATAGTGTCACAGCAGGAGTAAATAATGCATTATCTGCTGCTGTCATCTCAGGAACAGAATGCAGCCGTCCATCTGTTCATTTCAGTGGAGGTCATTGACAATGTACAAAGAGGAACAGGATTATGGCAAACTGCTGTGACCTGCTTACCTCCTAAATAACTCTATTTTGCCATCACAGGAAATAGATTGCTTACTTCATAAGGGAAGTTCCCTAGTCTTTCTCTCTCTTGGGTACCTTGCTCGAAACCTCAGCTTATGTTTTTGTCAGCTGAATGTTCTGTAAATCATGAGGAAGTGAAAATCTAAGTTCATTCAGCAAATTAAAAGGACAAATGGTTTTAATACTGCATCGTGTAGCACTTCTTCTACACGTTTTCTGTAAAATACATAGCAGAACATACATGTTTCTAACATTGAATATTTTGTAACATCAGATTTAATGTCATTAAATCAGTTTTTACCTTTACATGTTTATTACAGTAATGTAATGATAATAATAATACTGAATAAATAGTATTGTGAAATAATATTAACGCTTAAAATACTTGTTTAATGTAGACATTTGTAAAAATTTTATTTATTTTTGTGATCAAAACTGAAATTTAAGCATAATTACTCCAGCCTTCAGAAATTAATGTGCTTAAAAAAAATATTGTGCTGAACATATTTGTGGAAACCAAGATGAAAAATAATAAGTAAAAATATATAGAAATTTAAAAATTAAAAAAAAAAATGTATATGTGTGTGTGTCTGTATATATATATATATATACTGTAATTCAGTTATAATTGTAATTAGTCTGACTATATATTAACAAAGTTAGACTAACTAAATCAAACCTAGCTTAATTGGTAAACTTGTTTTATGACAGGCTCTTGAATTCACAAAAGTGAGAATTGTTAAATTAGGTGCTTGAATTGTATAAACAAAAACAAACATAATAGGAGGTTTGACTGAGTGAGATCTGGTTGTGACTACTTCCACATGTGAGTAACACTCCATAAATACAACTAATTATAAACATTAGACTCTTCACACAAACACGCTGCACCAGATACACCGCTCACAACAATCCTGGAATAGTGAGGATGGTGAGAGTCTCCTGCAGGTGTGTGGAGCTCAAACACAAATCCATCACACGGGAAGAAGCGTGAACAATCAGGCAAGATGTGGAGAGAGTGGAGCTGGAATGACTTGCGTTCCAGCTGTGAGAAGGTCAGACAACTTTTAATTCTGTGAGCGGTGGAAGAGGAACACACGCAGGCCTCCATCCAGTCCAACATCTCCAGCATATACTCATTTACCGCGAATTACCTCGGAACACCCCCCCTGGAATGTCTGCTAATAGTATTGACATTGGCTGGGAGCTGAGCAAAAATCATTTAGCACAGTTCTACTTTACAGGCCAGACCCTTTCCACAAGAAAAAAAAAAAAAGGGGGGGGGGGGATAGTATGGTAACGGATTGAAGCTGAAATATATTTTAGCCTGCCGAAAAGTGATATGTCATGCTGTGTCCCAAATATTAAAGCTTTTAAATTGCCAGGAAAGCAGAGATTGCAGGTAAATTTGGAGCGAACAGAGATGTGAGCTCATGAACCACTGTCCTAGTTTAATGCTGACATAATTTAAAAATAAAAAGGTATAGATAATGAAATGCATGATGAAGTTTCACATTATTCCTTTTTTAATGGTTGTAATTGTATATGGTGATTCGTATATCATTTAAACGTTAAAACACGTTCTTCTTTCCTAGTATTGTATGCAGAACTGCCATAAGTCATTCACTGATTGAATTTGTTGTTGTTGTTATTGTTTTTCATCACAGCTAAATTAAAAACAATATGTTCCACACTTACAGTACTTGCACACTTGATGCTTATAGATGCGGATAGTTTTCAGTGATTTTATTTTTGATCAATGTAAGCAGTCACTTGTAGTTGCACATAGTTTAGAAACTTGACTAGACTGTTCTAGTAACAGCTCCACCAATGGCAGGAGTTTGGGGCGGGGTTATCGCATTGTCCTGCTGATGGTAAAGTGAATGTTCAGGAAACCTGTTTGGAAATAGTCATTGTTTTTGCAGTTCAGTTTTGTAACGCTGGCTATATTACAGGTATAAAATGATTCCACAGCATCGCAAGACTCTTGTAAAAATATTTCAAAGCATCGGAATACAATCGTGTGAAAGATCTGCGTAACTATTTAGACAACCCCTGGACAAATGTGTTAAGGGCCACCTCGGAGACAAGTGTTTAGGAACGCATGTCACACAAGAATCTGAGGCATTTCTGGACTAAACACTTCCTTCTTGTTATCTCTAGGTTTAGTTACTCTACAAAAATTACCTGTCACATTCTGTGGAGTTTGTATAAAAGAATTTTAAACAAACTTCAAGAGAAATTGTGTCCACACCTGCCAGATTTGGCTGCCGATCGTTCTGGCCATGAAACTGCATTCTGTAGTATATCACTAAAATTACATTTTGCCACTCTAATGACAAAGGAACTATCTAGCGAAGTGTCCTAAAACATGTAGATTATTGTTTATCACTAATAATTTATACTAAATTAAATACGTTTTACAAAAAACAGGCATTATTGTTTTGTGTAAGCTTAATATGCACATGTATTACATGCTCTGTCCATCTACAAATATATGCACACCTGATTATGCTTAATAAACCGAAAACTCACTTGGTAAAGTACAGTAAACGTTGTAACCTATTTTTTGTTTTATCGGAGTAAGGTCATAAATGGTTTAATCATAAACCGGTTGCAAAAGGTAGTTTTTTTTACTTGATTTCACACAGCATGTAAACGCAATAACCCACTTTCCGTTGGCTTATTGAAGTATGCATGCGTGATACGTGACAGAAACACGTTGTTGGTGCAGATTTAAGTGCATCTAGACCGGGCAAACATCTTGCGGTAAAGAAGGAAGGAAATGTATCACAAAAGCAGACTTTTTCATGACTCAGAAAATGAAAAAAGTGTTCTCATCTTGTGCAGCAGAAGTAGAAGTGGTTGAGTCATAATGCTGCATTTATAACTGCATGAGAGGATAATATATAAGCCGTATGTTTCTCGCTCACATGTTGTAAGCTGAATTTAGCATCGCAACTGACAAATGTAGCCAATAGGCTACTCTCAGTCAGATCTGCAAATTATTATCTTTTGGCCACTACATGGAAATAAACTGATTTATTAATGAAGTCATGTACTTGAGTGGTCAGCTTGCTGAAGTGCATGCAAACTAGTTATTTTAATGAGCTGATATTTGTGAGTTATCAGCTTACTTGTGGGGATGAATAAATCATGCTCAATGTTGTCTGTACATGAAACTGCAAAAATGTCTTTAGTACATCGTTGTCATTTTTCAGTGTGCTGGTGTCCTGCATTTTCTTTAACACATTACCAGCTAGCTGACCTGTAGCTCTTCCTTGTTTACTCGCCCAAGCCATTTTTTATTGTTATTATTTATTTTTAACATGCAACATTTCTGCATCTTCTGCACTGATTTTGTAAATGTTTATACGTGTTAAAATACGTTAAAAGGTCAAATGAGCCAAAACACGCAATAATCAAACATGCATCCATGTTTCCACGCTGAAAGCTTTACGTGGGTGCAGATTTCGTTTGTTGCCGGTCTTAACTCCATCTGCTCCTCCTGTGAGAAGCTATGGTGTGACTCAAAGGTTGTTTGCCACCATGGGTGATTAACAACACAGAAATGCAATTACACTAATGTTTGTTGTCCATGTACTCGGTTTGCGCTCAAACGCTCCAGCAACGTGGGCATAGTTCACTGTATCTGGCAGCAACAGTAGCGACTGTCTACGAGTTTCCGATAAATCTGCATGGCTGCCACCCAACATCCATAAAAACCCTTCACTTCTTTTAATTGCAAGTGCTGGGAACAAGCACGGCGTAATTCCTCTTTTGTCAAAACTTTCTTTGTCCTTTTCTTGCGATTCTCACTGGAAACTAGTGATACTGTTCCAAAGCAGCGAGCGCTAAAGGTAAGAAACCTGAATAAATCATAGTCGTTTCTCATGTGCAGACCCTCTCTCTTCAGTCTGCGACAGCCTTTGAACTAATCCTTGCAGACCGACGACTGATTATTTATTCATTTGTTCGTTTCAGGGGTACTCTCATTATTGTACCCACATTGGCCTGCGAACATAAGCAAAAAGCTGTCATATTCAGGCTGTCTCGCCCTTTCTCTCTGCACACATCGCTTTCAAAGCCTTGTCAAAAGTGAGGAAAATCCTAGTATGACACATTTTGGAAAAAGAAACCTTTCAAATTATGAGGGCAAATGAATAATGCACGCTCTCATCCCGAGCATTATCGAGTTCAATGCACGGTATCTGTGCCAGTGGCTTATTACTGGCTTAAGATGACTGGGAAGGCATATTGTGCGGGATTTGTTACTGGAACACTGGCTGAGCTCTCAATGGCTCTGATTGAGAACGCGAAGTCTGCAGACTGCCCCTTAAAAATGTTTTTATAAGAAAAGGGCAGAGCAGATAAGAGAAAGACACAGCGTCCCTGATGAATAAGACCTTCGTTTGGAGAGCAGAGAAGATAGCATCGCTGCTTCTTGGAAGATGGCTGTACTTCTGGGAAGAGGGAGGGCAGAGGGAGCAGAGGTCTTTTATAATAGAATACTTCTCTTGCACGTCCGTAAAAGGCTTAAATTGGTCAGTCCTTTCTGGTCAGAACTGAAATTGGATTCAGACTGATTTCCAGAGCAAACAAACAAACAGCCACACGAGCGAACAGGTACGAATGAAGTCAAAGATGACGTTCCCTGCGCCTAGGCATTAAATATTCTTGCTGTGTTGCTGCCAAACGCACCAGGTTTGGAAATGTGAGAGAGCAGGGTCCAGCCAAACAGCCTCATTGGTCTTGAGATGAAGCATAATCAGATTCACTGCAAACGATACTCTGTATTTCTGATGGAAATCAGAGAGATAGAGAGCCGTGCTCCACCCATGCTTTTGTTAAAACTCAACTAATTCAATAATACCAAACAGAAAGCAAATAACCAAACGGAAAACGGATTAACGTGTGAACTAATATTGAAAATTAGACAACTCAAACACGTATTTTAAAATGCAAAACATTAAATGTCTCCAATAGGTAAATAAGCAAATAATACAGTTCCATCATTATATTTACAGTTGCTGGACAAAATGAACATCTGGGGAAATATGCAATATTTTTATTAAGGTGTGTTACCACCATTTGGCTTCCAGCCTTTTTAAAGTAGATTCATACAACTTTTCAATAGTCTCCAGTTGAGCGTTGTCTGCCAGTTGTTTCAGGGATGCTGGAAGAGAGAATAGACCTTTCTCTCTTCCCTCCAAATCTGTCCACAGTGGTTTGATAATATCATCATCCAGTCTGTCTGGAATGACATGAAGAAACAAAACCAATGAAACAGACTAAATTAAGTGGTGCAACGTCTCCAAGATGCTTCGAGAAAGCTCCCTGCAAAGCTCCTGAGAAACTCTGCTCAAGTGCACAGAGGGCAGACGCTGTTTTGAATTTCAACAATTCTCACACCAAATGTTGATTTAATTTAGTTAATTGATAAGGTAAGTCATTATCATTATCCTCATTTTTACACTAGTGCCTAAAACTTTTAACAGTACTGCAGCTTTGCAGGTAGCTTTCTTGAAGTGTCTTGGAGACACAGTACTTCTGGATTTAGTCTGTTAGCAAAAGATAGAAATGTATGCTTTTAGCTGCTGAAAATACAAGTGCTCCAATAATTTTGGCCACCGCTGTACAGTATATGCATACATACATTTTGTACACATATGCCTTTTTTAATGCAGCTCAATTTAGTGCAGAAAAACCAAAAAAACAGGCTATGTTTAGACACGCTCTAAAGTAATAACCATAAATTACTGCACTCTGCGTTCAAACAAATCACGACACTCCCATGCTGGCCTGAGGACAGCAAGTCATTTCCATTGTGTTAGTTTCTCGTGTTCATAAAGAGCATATCTTGGAATGAAACTGCAATTATATTACGTTCCTATGTTTGGCAGAATCGCAGAGTCTTGCTCCGTGGCGTGCTGTGTCATAAATCAAACGGCTCTTAATTATGGGAGCTGAATGAGTTGACAGAGGCCTGACGTGGCCTGATCTGTCTTTTCAGTACAGCCTGGCGCTTTTATAGCGACTAATAATGGAAAACTCACTCGGAGAGACTCGGGTGGCCTAACAAGAGCTGGCCATGGCATTGACAGTTCTGACCGCAATCAGTCTTCAGGCGCTAGGAAGCCTTTAATGCGTTTAACACACCTCCCAGCTTCGAAGCACTGCTCATGTATATTCCCGCATTAAAACTGATTGCGCTGCCAGCAGAAATGAACAGTTTTCTTTGGTCATTAGAGGTTCGGTGTGAAAAATGGCTCAACTTTAGCCCTAGCTTATTCAGGGAGGAAGCATTTAGCACTGCTAGCTGCTTATTTGGGTTGCTCTGTGCATCGACGATAAGCCGCTACGCGATCATGCATGCGAGGCATGATAAACATCCCTTTGAAAAGCTCCCGGTGACACTAGCAGAGCTAATCTCCGTGATTATAGCGGTATCCATTACATGCTGCTACTTGAAAAAGCCGTTCAGGGTGTGCTCTTTGTTGTGTTGACAAAGACCAACCTCAATTGCAAAGAAATATTTTTGCGGAGGTCCTAAAGACAAGTCTCAAATACCTCCTGGCTTGGGCTAGCATCAAACTAATAAGCAATGGGGTAATGAAATGCACCTCTCTAATCAACAAGACAGCTTCTGTAGGACGTAATGACAGCGTAAGGGTATCACATGCAGCCATGTTTACTTGATCTCCAAAACAGATGTATTTTGGAGCAAGTGGAGGCGAAGCCCAATTGAAACCACAAAATGGCTCTAGAAACCACAGCATCAAACCCAAAGAATTAAAAAAAGATGCAGCATCGTTTTAGAAGGAAGCCAGAATCATCATCTGAGAGCATGTATATATAGAAATCACTAATAGGTTCAACATGGTCTGCATCTGGACCGGGCACACTTGATGCATTGCTTTTAGGATGGCAGCAACTCCAATGGCTTTCGATTGTGGGTGGACATTTCTGGAAGTCCTCACAGCCGAGAGGTTGTTTAATTTCTCATTCTCTGTTAATCCATCATCTCCTACAGCTCTGTGCCTGCTGATTGGTCCAGGTACCGTAGTGCAGGGACCCCAGAATAGTGTAAATTTGTGTTTGTCTTCGTGCCAGAGAAAACAAACACTTCCTCTGAGAAAGTGTTGGAGCTGTGGAAAAACCGGAGACGGATCACACCCGGGAGAACGACTGCTGCCTGCAGCCCAAGAACTGTGTGTTCAGATAATATTGGAAAATATTGGTATTTCTGACAAGTTCACTTCTGTGACTGCTAAATATAAGACTAGGAGATTTAATGACATAAAATACAGTAATTAGTCAAACACTGCTGTCTTAAATTTGGTTTAATTGCTTTCAGGTATTCAGAGAATTTATACAGTACTTTTGCTGTGAAAAAAAAAATAAAAAATCATAATATCCAGGGTGATATCATTTATATTCAAAGGTAGAGACTATCAGCTTTTTTTCTAGTGTCTTGCATGTGAGTCATCATCTAGCAGTAAATGGATAAAGACGTTTTTTAATAAACAAAATCTAGATGGAAGAAATATTCATGGTCATTCTTGCACTCTGTTTGTTCAGATTGATAAAGTGTGCTGTTGTTCGAGACTGGGTTTAACCACACAGAATGCAACAAAGCCATTATTATGCACTCTTTTTTAGTGAAAGTGATTGAATTAAACACATTTAACAGTGAATTAAATTATTTGTTATATATGTTTAAAATGCATTAATTATTTCTATGATTCTTTATTCACAATATTATTGTGTGTGCTGTGTATATTTATTATATTAAGTAAAAAAATGCATTTTCTGAAATCTATACATGCATTTGTGTGCATTTATATATATA
>JAUMHP010000082.1:1046341-1074863 GCA_032361065.1 Enteromius trimaculatus
CTACTGTGTCCCCCCTCACACAAACAGGAAGTTAATATCACCAACCATTCCCATTTTATTAAGGTGCATCCATATAAATGGCCCACCCTGTACATTAATGTGGGTATAAAAGTTGAAAGAATTATTTAAGGTTTAAGGTAAAATAAAGAGTTTAGAGTCACCTTGCGGAATTACGAAATAAAGCATTTTCTCAAACAACCTTTGCAAACGCTCCTCACTTTCTGATGTGTGTCAAGTCAGTTTAGCTTACCTGTCCAAAAGAAAGTTTTGGAAGAAAAGTTTGGTGTCAGGGTTGTTTTCAAACATTCTATCGCATTCCTCCGTCTTGTAAAAGCACTGTCAGTGTTTACTCTTAGTTTACCCCATTGTGTGTTTCTTTGCATATATTGCAAGTCATTGATTTTTAGTTAGCACTTCTTTTGCCTCCCAGCTAAACACCCTCGGGCTCAAGAGTAGCCACGCCCCTGACTCTCTCTATTGGCTGAGCTAGAAAGAGACTGCCTTACTGTAAATGACCACTCTAAAATTGTGATAGTGCCTGGGAATTGGAATATTTATAGTAATCAATGAGCAATAAACCTCTAAGAGAACGTATTTAATGGTAAAAATCTCACAAACATCACCCTACGGTGTATGTGCTGCTGTACAGTAGTCCCAATAAAGTAGCAGTGATTGTCAAATGAACAGCCACCCGTGAGTCTGCGGACCGCTTGGGTCCATCTGGATCCTTTTTGCCTCTGGTTTACAGAGACTCCCTGAGACCCACAGATGTCTGGGGTGGACAGATATATAACTAGGCCAGGAGTGAGGCTGAACGCAGAGGTTAAAATCAGTGACATTTTGTTACAAATTCACAGTGCACTTGGACAGAAACCAGCTCCAATCCTTATCTGTGTGATGCAGCCCACATGTGTGGAGTCTTTCTCTGGCAGTCTTCACACCCTCCTTTATGAGGTTCATTGAGTGTGACCTCTTCTTCTCGCCCTTGCTGCTGCTCACCCACAGGGAAACACACATGAGTTTACCCTCACATTAAGCTTTACGGAACGGGAGGGAACGACCCTTACCAAAATAGTAGCATACTTCGAGTTGATTTTAAGTGAAGTTCAATTATATTTTAAGTATACTTCAGTAAGTATATAAAGATCAGTGTGCTGGTAGTATACCTGTCAGTGTACCTGTGTAACCTTTTGAACAAAAAGCTGAAAAAAAAAAGAATTAGATTACATATGGAAGAGCCTGTTGTTTTGGTTTCTTCTTCACTTGCTTTTTTATTTGTATTTTTTCAGTGCAGATGATGTTTACTAGTGCCCCCTCCCATATAAAATGAAAACACAGATTCTAGGAGCACAAGTATAGCTCAAATATATTAGACATTAAGTACATTTCTGAGAAGTACACTCAAACTTTTTTTTTTTTTTTTTTTTAGTTTAAAAGAAGTATACTAACAGCACACTTGAATAAACGTCTTTTTCATACGCAGGGTAAAGGATGTAACATTATGCAGATGGAAAGCGCTTCCGTCCTTCACGTCTTCACAGCGTGGCCCTGAACAGGTGACTCTGTCCAGGACCTACAACCTCAAACGCAAGGAATCATCGAGAAAAGGTGGAGTGGGCAGACAAAGCAAAGGAGGAGAAGAAAGCGGGTGAGAAACATGTGGGTCGTTAGCGTGTAGTCGTACTGCTTCAGTGCATCTGCTTTTCATATCAGCACACTTGCACCACGAGCAAAGGAGCCTCCGAAGAGACCTCAGGTTAAGACCACAGAATATACTGTACATGTGAAATCAAATCCTCATATTGACAGCACCGGCCTCCATTGATTCCGAAGACCACAGAGGTTTATGGGATGTTATGGGGCCGGTGTGGAAAGGCGATTTAGACTCACCACATAAACACTACGGTGTGAATAACGGCGGAGCATCTTGCAGTCCCAGACACGTTTACGGGCCCCGCGGGGTCACCGACCTCTTACTGCACGCTCCACTAAAAAGCTGGAATCGGGAGGGATATTACGGCACGTGAAGAGAATACTGAAGGATGATTTAAAGGAAAAAGCATATAACCATGGAAACATGCAGATTTGTGCCGCTTTGTTGTTGCACAATGGGATATCGTTTCATACCGAAGCAATATGCATACTATATGTAGTGACGAGAGAATCCGGGGAAGACACATTGTCATGTGAGATTGTTGTGCATTCCTCTTTGTTTTCCTCACCACAAACACAACGGAATAAAAAGAGAAGTGCTGGTGGTGTGAACACAGTACAAAAGCACTTGACAAAACAGACCCCAAAAAATAAATAATCGGATACATTTTATTTTGATGGTCCATTTACACAGTCAACTATCTGTAAGGAACTTTGTAACTACATGTTAACTAATTCTCATTAATTCTCAACTACATGTCTACCAACTCTCAGAGTAAGCTGCTCGGGTTGGTTTAGGGTTAGTAGAATAAGTTGTCATATACTTGACTGACTACTCATAGTCAGTAGGATGTTGTGAAGTCATCAAAATAAAGATATTTAGCAGACTACTAATCTACTAATACTCTAATGACTGCTAGTTGACATGTAGTTGAAAAGTTACTTACTGTTAGTAGAATATCTAAAGTGGACTATCGAAATAAAGTGTTACCAGTGCTGGTGGTACTGCTTTAAAACACCGAAAGAAGAAACAGGAGAAAGAAAAAAATAGAAAATAACCAATTTCTGCCTGAAGAATAATGACATGAAAGACATATTTTTGTGCAGATTTGAACTTTTTAAAGATGTGGTCTTAAACTTTTGATCAGCTAATGAACAAACTGTATGTGTTTAAATGCAGTTTTCCTTTAATTGCTTAATTTCTATTTTTTTGGCATTAAAACTTTCTTCTGTTTCTTATTTTATCATTTTGAAGCAGTATAAAACCTGGTTACAATCCACCAGCATGACATTTTAATAATTGTAATGTTTTCCTTGGCCTTAAGATTTTGTTTAGGAGTGTATATATGTGTATATATATATATATATATATATATATATATACATTTTTTTTACCTTAGTAGCTTAGGTAACAGGGCAGAACTGAGTCTTAACCATGTAACAAATTGAAGAAATGGGAAATAATAATATAAATTTTGATTGTGGGAAAATCATGCAGCAACAAAAGCTACATAAAAAACGTCCGGATGCTTTCAGTAATTCAGGTAAGTTTCTATGTGTCCCCCTACAATCAGTTTAATTCAGCACATTATGACAAGATGTTGGTCTGATTTTGAATTCAGGAATTCAGGTGGGATGGGCCAAAACGGTCTGTTTAAATATATTTACTTGATTTTTAATCTAAGCCTGTTTCATATAAGCAGTTTATAAACCACATCTTAGAGTTATTCTTCTAAAGAACGTTTGTGCATTATGGTACTGGAACACTAGTCTGGATCCTATTTGTGGAAAGTGTGTCTCAAAAATGAGCAGGAGAAAGCACAGACAGCAGAGGGTTCACTCGGAGGGGAAGATTTGAGTTCAGACTCTGAGCTTCAGACACGGGCTGCTGTGACCGGGTATGTGTTGTGCCAATCTACACCTGATGCCCACATAGAGTGACCCTGCTGAGCTGGGACAGGTCATGCTCTCCGTTCCTGTGTTTCACTGGAGCTTGTCTACTCTACTTCCCTGCTGCTTTCCTTCAAGTTTTCTTGCCATGACCCATGTCTATCTTTAGACACACACACACCTCTACAGACTCAAACAGATGGATCTTCTCAACAGGCCTCCCTTTCTCCATCACAACAACTCGTCAGAGTTAGCATTCCCAAAGCAGCTCTCATCCAGATCTGAACTTCATAAATTCCAGCATTGTCTTCATCTCCATCAAAGTCATTACACTTCCCATTAGAGCACTTGCCAGGCATGTCACAACCAACATTAAAATGATATATGAGATCAGAAATAGATGAAACCGAGGGAGGAAAACGGATGCATATTTCTTCCGATTTCTTTTTCTGTTCTCTTCCACTCCTACAATGTGCTCTCCATACCAAGAGAACAAAGGTTAACATTCTCTCCTGCTCAGCATCCGGCGTCTTTCTGTTATCATCTTTGACACCGAAACTCAAAGTTTGCCAAGTAGATCACCAGAGAGCAATCACTCTTTTCAATGTTTACTTTTTTGCAAAATTTCAAACCAAAGGACAGTTTCATAATCTCCACAGAAAGCAATGAAATGCGAGATGTATTTGGGTCAGTGACACAATGCTCATTATTTTTTCCAGATCTAGCTTGTATTCATTAAAACGTTTTGCATTTTTAAATCAAAATTAAAATCATGAGTGAATGCAAAAAAAAACCCCAAAAAAACCCCTACATACCCTAAATAACAGTTCTAAGCCTATAGTGATTATTTATATTTTAGGGTTTACCTAGTTCTGGATAAATTTAAACGTAGAATGTATATAAAGTTACTTGGAATAAATTATTAGATTTATTATTATTATGATTAAGATAATCGCATAGTGTTTCAGGAGTTAAAATGGCAACATGAATAGGTATCTACTTGATGGTTAAGCACTCAGTCTTTTTACAATGGAGGCAAACAAAGCCATTTACTGTAAACCGAATGAAAAAACGTTTTTATTGAATATAGATTTGATATGTACAGAGAAGCTTTGCGTATATTTTGATACATCAGGTAAAAACTTTGAGTAAAAACATTTTCACTGTGCATACAGGAATCAAACACCATAGTACCTACGACGTACATAGACAACAAAATGTCATACAAATACATTAAAATGTGCAGATTAATCTTTGCTTTCTTTTAACGATTAAAAACAAATGCTGTATGATCAGAGAAAGACAAAGGAATACAATAATTTCATTTTTAAAAATATGTGCATTTGGCGTCACGTTAAACTTTTAACATACGTACAAAAAAAATGTTTTTCCCGTCAAAAACATTGTATGTATACAAGGTGATATAAAATAATAGATAGCAGCCAGCACCAAAAAAATAAAAATAATAATAATAATAAAACAGCTGCTGTTCTGGAAATGTCTGTTTGTAGATACAATAGTAGAAGCACATCATGTTGTACGACAGAACCCAGAACAATTTTGGGAGGAAGTACCAAAGTCAGAAAAATAGAGCAGATATGCTGAACATTTTCCACAGTGAATGCATCCGAGACAGAGCGAGACGGCAGGAAGAGACTTGGAGGAAAGCACATGGGTCAATGGGCCTGGCTTTCCCTTTTGTGAGAGCTTATTGAGCTCTTTTAGCTTTAGCTCTGAAAAATGTGGCCAAGTGTTTCATGCTCCTGCCAAGATACAGTTCATAGACAAGAGAGTCATGTTACAGGCACTGGTGATACACAATCCCACGTAAAACACACACACACACACAAAACATACAGCACACATAAAAGTCACATGACGTTTATTAGAGGGGTTTGGATTTTTGAACAAAGTTTAAAAGGCAGCTGCATTTAAAGGGACAGTAACTTATTCTCATTCAAGAAAGGACTGTTTTTTATGTAACAAACAGTGGCAAGCTAAAAGTCAAATTTCATCATAGAAGTCATACCTGCTTTTGAGAAAACAGTACGGACTATACTTTGTGTTCCACATGAATAAGGCAAACAGGTTTGGAAGGACACGGGAGAGAGTGGATGACATTTTTATTAGTAGGTGAAGTGCTCATTTAAACAGGTTCTGGACTGTATCTGTGAGCTGTAACCTGAGCTTTGTTGTGATATAGTGAAACGTGTGATAAAAAAACTAAAGTGCTGAACAGAACTAGTCTCGGCCTGAGCCACTGAAACCAAAGACGGTTTGTATGACGGCGAAGGAGAGAGTCATAAAAGTAACAAACACACACAAGCACACTGCCTGGAAGCCACATATATAGTTAACACGTTCCTGGTGGTATTATGCATCATCCACAAACAAAGCAAAATCATTCAAATGTACAAACATGCTCCACTTTTAAAACCATTTTAAGCCTCTTATTTTAAGCCCCTCCCCTCCAACCACTTGTTTTTTTAATAACCACACAGATCTTTAATGAACAAAATAACATTTGATCTCATTAGCTAAAGTATGTTTCCATCTAAATTCACTCAATTAACTTAGGCGCAAAATTAGAATACCGCATTAAACATTTGTGACCTCGGAGCACCAAAGCAGTCGCATAAGTAGCACAAATATATTTGTAGCAATAGTCAACAATAGATTGTGTGGGTCAAAATGACTGATTTTGATTTTATGCCAAAAATCATTAGGATATCAAGCAAAGATCATGTTCCATGAAGGTATTTTGTGAATTCCCTACCATAAACAGATAAAAACTTCAGTTTCGATTAGTAAAATGCATTGCAAAGAACTTTATTTGGACAACTCTGAAGGTGATTTTCTCTATATTAAATTTTTTTGCACCCTCAGATTCCAGATTTTGTGTCTCAGAGCGCAGACAAAACATCATAACACACGTCATGTTATCTTTGTCAGGGATACCTGATGTTTTAGAACGCAATCATGTGAGGAACTATCAGGGGCTAATTATTCCAAATCATTTCCATGAGTTTGTTTTAGAATAGCTAAAACATTGTGATGAGAACGAGGTGCTGGTTACTTTTGTTATGCAATCACATGCACTGTTGAGGCAAAGCCATATGAGGTTTCTTTGTTTGTTGTTTATTTGAAGTGCACTACAGAATTTATTCGTTGAATGGGTTTCTTATCAGAAAAAGAAATCATTCCCTTTTTATGCAGATTTTCATATGCACATCTTGGTGTTTCTTTATGCAACATTTAAAAAGTTACCATAAATATTGGTGGATAAAATCATAGCTATTGAATAACATTGCTCATGCTGACTGTATTGGAGTATGCACCAAACCAAATTCTTTGCTGTTTTGTTAGCGCTTCAAACTTGTTGTGAAAAGGGGAATTCCCTAATTCCTGAATCTCTGCAAATTTACTGTACAGTTACCATCTTAGTGGTGGAGGAAGAGAGGCATAGAATCAGTTCTGAAGTGGGTGGAGATGGGAGGCGACACATGAGAAGCGATTGAGAAGTATGATGGGTTAATAGGGGTTTCGGTAGCAGAGAGTCGGAGGGTTGTTGGGGTCATAACCTTTCTGCACTCTATTAGCTGAGTTCAGCCACACTGCTGGAGTACTCTCACCCTGAACACTGTACACCTACAAAACTCTCGTTAGCACAACCCATAAAAAATCCCACTCTGGGTAATGAGGGTATATTTCAACTGTAAAATATTTGCACAAGTTGTGAGAACAAATTCTTAATGTGTTTCTAAATAACATGAAACATTAATGAGCAGAATGCTATAGATGAAAATATCACAATGAAAGAAAGAAGAAAAAAAAATAGTCCACTTCAGACGTTCTACTAACTTCAAACATCTCTGCAGCTACATGCCAATTAATTCTCATTCATTCACAACTACATGTCTACTAACTCTCAGAGCAGACTGTTAGGGTAGGTTTAGGGTTAGTAGAAGTTAACATATACTTGCAAAGTTTCTGATCAAAACAAAGTGTTTGGAGATATTAAGCAGACAGTTTACTAATACTCTAATGACTGCTAGTTGACATGTATTTGCAAAGTTACTTACTGTAACTTTAGTAGAATGTGGACTAGCGAAATAAAGTCTAGTCTAGTCTTAGTAGCAAGCTTAGGTTTATATCTAAATATTGAATTTTTCCTTTTCGTTTTGTGGTGAAATAAAACCTAGACATGCCTCTGACAGGTGTGGTGAAATTTACCCACCTACTTGTTTTTCTCAGCACACCTGACAAAAACAAGATATGTAGGTCACAATATGGTGGAAATAACTATGTATCAAAGCCTTGAGCGACTGTCATGTGATTGTCAAGAGTACCTAGTGCCATAACGTCGATGAATTCAATAAACACACACACATTTGTCAAAAGCAGGAATGGGAGATAATTGCAGATCTTCAGTGTGTACAAAGACTCCATACTAGAGTAACAAACAATTGTTTACCCAGAATCCTCCATGCAGTCTCCTTGTTATAGCCCTGTCTCTCTCCATTCAATATTATTGCTGTCATACAGTTTTTTCCTACAGTTTTGATCTGTCATCTCAGGAGTAGAAGGGACGGCCCTTCTCAGGGGTCTGTAGACGGTTGAGCCGGGCGAGTTGGGTGGGCGAGGGTGGCACGTCTTGTCGGTAAGGGCCTTTGGGTGGAGCAGGAGGAGGGTTTTGGTTTGAGGTTGGCGTCTCCTCCATTGTAGGTAGCTTGGTTTTAGCCTCCTGCTCCTTTCGCCTCTGTTCCTGTCTCAGGAGCTCTTGGGTCTCGAGGAGGACGCGGGCGTTCAGGCCCGAGGCGGCGGGGCCCAGGTAGCCGTTGGTAGGGCGGGATCCCTGGTAGCTGGAGTAACGCGGGTTCTCTTTGGCGGAATGAAAGACTTCACCGGGAGGATAGACTTTATCCCAAGAGTCCTGAGACACGGTGCTTGGGTTTTTACGTGGTTGTCTGTGAGGAAAAGAGAAAGAAGGGTAACGTATTTTATGGTCTCTTTTGAAAATTCTGTTGACAATAAGTAACTTCACAGTACTAACAATTAATAAACATTTTTAATATTTAATAATAATAATATTTAAACAACAGTTTTCTTAAATATATACATGCATGTGTGTGTGTGTGTATATATTTATATGACACATTAAAAGATGAGATACTTTACATATATACTTTAAATATTAATAAGTTGTAATTTTTATTGCTTTAAATGTGACCTGGGGCTAAACATTTGACTAACTATATGCCTACGAACTCTCAGAGTAGACTGTTTAAGTTACATTAGCTCTACTTTAAAAAAAAAAAAAAAAAAGCGTCTGCAAAAAAAATGACTAAACGTGAGTCATCCAAGACAAGCACCAGCCACGCGCTCCAGAAAATGTAAAAATCTAGTTCAGTGCTGCACAAAAAGAGTTAAACACTCTGTTTGAGACCAGCTAGCGTACTTAACATCACAAAAGCAAATAACAGGTTCCTTCAATGTCCATCCATATCGGCCAATCAACTACTACACACCTGACATACCGCCAGCGGCAGATCTCTTTCCTGCCTAAAGCAACGAGGGAAGAAATATCCAACCTACAAATTTCTTTGTCAACATGGTGGCCATTGTGAGGGGTGTCCACTCAGACTGTGTCCATCTTCCCTCTACTCTGTTATTAGGATCCATTAAGCGGGAATGTGAAGTAGCTACCGTACCACATCCCATCGCCTCATGGCTAAACGAAGCCCCACTCACACCTCACTGGCTTTGCACACTTAAAAGCATGCAAGTGTGTACGTGCACACTTCTTTTGGGATTCACACAAGAAAGGAGTGCTCTCGAAAAAATGCACACAATGCCGTAGTATTGTCCACAATTCAGAATGCAGTGGTGAAATAAGGGGTGTTTCCATTGTTTTGCCACTAGAACCATGCTGGGGGTGATTGCTGGGTGGTTGTTTACTTGCCTATAAAGCAAAGAAAGCCCAAATGTCTATATTATTACAGACCTTAGAAATGGCTTGGGTCCCCTTTTCAATGTGAGTCACCAGTTTTATTGATCGCTAGGTGACAATTGTATATTTGACTGCTAAGAAAAGTAATAGCACACCTCTCATC
The DNA here is from genome assembly GCA_032361065.1 of Enteromius trimaculatus. NCBI lineage: Eukaryota > Metazoa > Chordata > Actinopteri > Cypriniformes > Cyprinidae > Enteromius > Enteromius trimaculatus. The sequence continues at coordinate 1,055,998 of JAUMHP010000082.1, forward strand.
AACGAGCCACATGATTTGAGGAGTAATTCATGTTTGTACAAATTACACAGCAAATTTGCTTTGAGGTTTAGAACAAACCCCTCATTTTTAGTATGAACAAATATAATACTCATTTTGGGCCACACTGAATCACAAAGCTTCATGCACTACGGGTCATATTTTTTGGATAATAAATAAAAAATCAGTGGTGTTTGAAAATGAATCCATATTACATTCAGAACTGATTGTGTGAAGCATATCATTTAAACTCAAAGGCCATGAATATAGCATTTTCAAACGCAAAGTCGAAGGTGAAAGTGACTGGACTCCAACAAAACTGTGTTAATTACAGTAGATTGTTGTATTTAATACTAAGAGCAGATCTCAGCAGAACACAAGCTGAGAGAAGCACATGACATCTCTCACAAGAGACAATGGTGTTAATAAGAGGGGGAAAAAAGATTACCTTTGTGCTCTTACAGTGACATCTGCACACTTGTTATTGAAACTAAAGAGAAGATGGTGACTAATTATCACCTTGAAACAAACAGACAGCTAGATGCAAACTTCATTACAGCATTAACGAATCGATATTAATTCAATAGATACAATACATTTTTATAACTTTCATTAAAGTAGTTAGTTCCGTTCCTGTATATGATGATACACCATCAGTATACCATCCTGAGATAAAACACTCAATAATCCATAGTGAATATAGTCAAGGCTAAAGGCTGACAGTGGTGCAAAAACTACAGACTTCACTTCATAGGTTTCGTGTCATATTGTGAATAAAGCCAAGGCTAAAGTCTACTGCATAGCAATGAAACAAGTCATATTTTTAATATTTAAATGACTCTAAATGATAAGTAGAGACAACTAGAAGTAAAACATTTGCAAATTTATTTCAAAGATTTGAAATCCCAACAAGCGCCAACATAGCAACAGCTCCACCAATGGAGGGAATTGGGGGCGGGGCTTTCTGTCACTTTAGCCAATAGCAGATGAGGAGACAATCATTATCAAAACAATCATTATTTTTCATTAACACAACTACACAATTCACAGGCAGATAAAGTGATATGAAGTAATAAGCCCAAATCTATGATGATGTCATATCACAACAGCTAATAACACAATGAAAGCATTTTTATATCCTTTTGTTTTTTTTGCAAGAGCTAGTGTTTGTGAGTATCTGGGAAACAGCTGGTTTATCAAAAGGAAAACAGCTATGCACACAGAGAACAATATTATCTCAACACCTTGAGTAATGTTTTCTATTTGTTAACAGGAAGTAGAACGAGAGGCTGGAACGCGGGACCCGTCTCTTATCTCTCTGAGAGTTGCCGTATTATAACGTGCAGCTGTTGCAAGTTTCACATGACTTCCATTACAGCTAATCAGCGTACACTTCGCTTATCTGACATTTTCTGTTCCTCCCTTTCTTTCTCCCTAATCCACCTCTCAAAAAAGAATCCCTTCATTAGCCAAGTGCTAAATCTGAATCTACAGTGTAAACACATAGTTGGATCCTGTTAAAGCTTGCTTATAATCCACAGTCTGTCCGTGTGTCTGCTGATTAATCCACGTTGCGCTGTGATTGGTGGAAGGACGGCGTTCCAGTAAGTCTTAACATTACTAATGAGTGCGCATCTCTGCCAGGTCCTTCAGAGGACAGGGGTCATTTCACACCAGCTTGACCCTGCTTGACCGACAGTATGAGATTATGAGTGGAATGCGCATCAAAGGGCCGCAGTCCGTGAAGAGTTTCCTCAGGGAAAGTGCTAAAGTTCGGTCAGGAACCAGTCGGTGGATTCCTCGTAAAGCCGTTGTTTTCCTCTGAAGTTCGCTCAATATAGACAGCGACACTGACGATGGTTAAGGCAGAGAGAAATAGTGGAAGCTGATTGGTTGAATTGATTAACTGTCATTATGTCCACGTAGTGTGGAGTAGTGAATGTCAACCTCTCTATCGACCCTAGGACGTCTATACTGTCTTGGGAAAGAGAAGGGAGAAAACGATGTGCGAATCTGGGATTTCTGAAGAGAGACCCCCCTCCGTTGTGCGGTGTGCGCTGGGCTTTGTCATTGCTTGAGGGGGGACTAATTCTATAATTGTACATATCCTGGTTACACCGTTCCCAAAGCCAATAAAAACAAGCGCCATGTAGGTTAGACCACACAGACTGGAGACGTTTCCCAATAATTCCAGTCCAGAACTTAGTACACTTAGTAAAATAAAAATAACACATGTATTATATATATATATATATATATATATTTATTTATTTATTTATATAGTATTTATTTTTTTTCTGTACTGTTAAGACTTAGGATTATTGACTTGAACGAAAATTAACATTAAAAATGTGAAATCCATTATTACTTTTATTTCCTTTAATTTTCATAAAACACTGTTTTTCACAGACTTTTTTTTTTTTGCTTATAATTTTTGCCTATATCCCACTAACACCCATTAATAATACATTAATAATAAAGAAAACAGTGCATAAATACACTTAAATGATTCAATAATTTATGTATAATAAGTTATTTTATGTAATTAAAAAGGTAATTGTATTTATGTACATTTGATCCAATTTTATTAATATTAATTATTTTGCAGGATTATTTGACGAACAAAATATCTAAAGAATTGGTGAATAAAAGTATCAATATACTATTATTTATTTATATATATATATAAAATAAAAAAAGAATAAAAAAACGACTCCAAATTTAATAGCAATAGCGAAAAAAGCTTTCTTTTGTCCTGTAGGAATTACACTGGATAAACGTCTACGTGTAATTTGCAGTTTGTACTTTAAACTGTTTGTTAAGAAGTGTCATCATAACTTTGATAAAGTGATCAGATTTGCAATTTTTGAAGTGAAAAAGTGAGAATGTGTCAGAGACTAGACTTCAAGTCAGCTTCCAGGTTTCTTTGGTAGCTAACAGACCACCTCAGCAGCACCCTTGCATTGTGAAGGTGCCTTTTAAAGCAGGTACATTTTCATCAGAAAACTAAAAAATTCATTTTTTCCCAGCCATGCTGTAAATAAATGTACTGCAATACTGAGTGCAACTTTATCAGCAGCGCCTGCAGTTCCCCACCCTGTCAGTTAAGTATGTAAAGCTCTAATGCGGGATTTTTTTCTTCTCATGTCTGTTGGCTGGATGCTTTGCATGAACTGAAGCAGATTAGGAAGATACCAATGCCTGCACGTAAAAGCGCTGATATCAAACTCAGCCCGCAGGCAACATTCTAAGCTTTATTGACATTTATGACAAATATGCAAAGGGGACGAGAAGAAAAATAAGAGAAAGTGAAGAAAGCAGATAAAACAGATGAAGGAATGGGCCGATATCCATGCGAAAAAAGGGGGGCCCTATAGACTGCGGTTGCCAAGATAAACTTCCCTCAACAAACAGGTTCTCGGGCTGATCTTTATTAGGTTTAGGAGGGGCATGTAAGCATGAAGACAGACTGTTGCTGTTCTGAAGGCTCAGAGCGAGCACATGACAATGGGATGACTTCAGCGGAGAAATGCCACTGAGGTCAGAGTGTGAGAGACGTGGAAATATGATTGCACGCATATTTGGGTTGCGGTTGATTTATTAGCATGAGTTTATTAAAGTATTACTTTTCACTGCTTTGTTCTAGGCGATCCGGCAACTTATGCATTTTATTATTGAATGTAAGAAATACCCTTACAAAATAAAACAAGTATTAATATGGCATCATAATAATGGTATGATATGATATTTCTATGTATTTAAATGGCACAGCAAGGTCAATGTCTTTCAAAAAGATCGTAAAATAAGTTAAATAACAATAATAATAATAATAATACAACTGGCATTATTATTATTATTATTATAGAATGAATGTACATACACAATTATTAATAAACTTTTAGTTAAATAATAAGAATACAACTATTATTATTATATTATTATATAACAAATATACATATAAATAATTATTAGTAAAATATTTAGATAAATAATAATAATAATAATGATAGTATTATTATTCTTATTATTATAGAATGAATGTACATAAATAATTATTAGTGAAATATTTAGTTAAATAACAACAACAACAACAAAAACAACAATACTACTACTATTATTCTTATTATTTTAATTATTATAAATTAATTTTAATTATTTTTAAATAAGTTTACATATTCTGGTTGTAAAGGTTATTAAAAAGGGCTTCCGTGCTTTAGGCCAAAATGTAGTACTATTGTGAGAGACAATGTGTGTTGGGCAGATCTGAGATATTCTGTGTGTGGCGTCTCTTACCGCGGTAAGGAGTTGTATTGCCTCTGGGCTTGTGTGAAAGAGTCTCTGTCCTCTCTCTGTTTCTGCATTTGGTCCTCCACAGAAACCGAGTGCCGCCCCGTTGGCGTATAAGAACCTGTGTTGGTCTGAAATATCAAAATACAGATTCCAGTTACATTCAAATATTACAAAGCGTTTTAAAACCGTGTGTTCGACTGAAACAATAGAGTAAATGACAACTCTTTATGAAACACAGGCTTTGTTAGTGACATGATTATCTAAGGATTGTGTATAGGAAGGTGTTACTCTATATGTTTGCACTGACCGAGTTAACAAGTGCACAAAATTTAACAAGCGCAGCATAATTTTACAATTCACGGTCAGGTGGGGGTTTTATAATTGTTGAGGGGCACTTGATCACCAGCGATTCTTCCTACAGCGCAAGGTGTGCTAATGAGAAACGTGACTACCACACCCGACCGCAATTAGCCTCGAGTGCACTTGAGCCGCAAACAGCTGACTTCGCAGAAATGACAAATGCTGCATTAATGCGGCGAGGCGAACGTTTAAACGATTCATAAGATGGGGAAAACAGAAGAATTAAACATTATGGCGATGGTTTAACTGCAAACTGGAGAATCCGGCAATTTTATCCCTGTCTGATGAAGGCCGAGCAAAATCCCTTCTGAGACACATTTTAATAGCCAAAGGCCCGGTAAATGTCTTCGCTGGCAACATATTAAGCCAAAAACAGCGAAAAAGGAAATGCTTTTATTGCGAGCTAGAAGTAATTATTCATAGTGAGATGTTTTAATGAGATTTAGACAGAGGAAACTGCAGCAAGCAAAAATCAGGTGCGCGTGTGTCTTCTGATACACTGTAGCTAAACATGGATATCAATTTTATTCACACACACACACATACAAAATTTCACTTACAAATTCTGACTGTTACCTAAAAATAAATGAAATAATCAAATGCCAGTAGACTTACACAGCAATAATTTAATCGCATTTTAATTTAATTGTATGTAGATGCTGGTCATTTAAAGTTCACCCGCGATCCTTATAAAAACATGAAAACATGACATTTTCATGAGATCTCCAGACAGCACATGCCACTTGCTCCTATTATTTACACAGAAATTATCTTCCCCCTCCTCTTTTTCAGACGCAGGACAAATACAATACGAAGCCCACCTGAACAAACATAAAAAGTGGCCTGATAGAGAGACAGACATAATTATGAAAAATTGACCACATCAATTCTGAGCAAGTAAGCATGAAACAGCTGGACGGCGGGGAGAACTTGCCGGGCCCAGACTTCCAAATCATGTATAATCGTTACGATTACCGCACGGTGTGACCCGTAGCCTTTAATATCAAAGACAGGCTGGGTTTGCGGTCTACAGGGGGGTCAAACACACACACAACAATGTTTACTGCACTATATGCTCAACCACTTCCAGAAACCTGCTCCGACATATGGAGTTAATTTTAGCACTGATGCACTTGACTGGGTGAGCGCAGGAAAAAGAGATAAAGAAAGGACAGAAAACAGGAGGGAACAATAACAGAGGGAATGGAAAACGAGTATGTCATTCTGCAAAAATGTATTATAATTAGCATGTTATGACAACACTGAGGTGTCTGTATCTCAAATTAAAACAAAGGAGGGGAAAATAGACAGAAAATGTGAAAGTGAAGCTATATAAAGTCAAAGCTATAGTAGTGTTGCCAAGTCTATGATTTGCAACCCAACTGGTCTAGTTTTAAGTGCTGGTTTGTTATGCAGACCTGGCAACCCTGAGCTTTATCATCAATCTTCTCATCCCTAAGAAACTTTACTTTTCTGCACGAGTGCTTGTACACCAAGGAAGGTTTATCGATAGCATTTAAACCCAGAACCCTCTAGCAAGGCTCTAGTAATGACTTAGTACACCTTTGTACAAACTTGCCAATATGACTTGGAACACTTTAAAACTCACCTACAGTACCAGCAAATTAGAAACCATTAAAAAAATACCTTACAAGAGCATAACAACTCTCTGATAACTACATAGCAATACAATCAACTTAAATGATGTAAACTGCATTTAACATACTAAACTGTTTTGATTTGAAGAACGAGTTTATAGGGTTTGTAAAGTTTAGGCTCGTAATCAGTGTTTGGTGCTGGTACATCAATGCCATCTATCATTTCCTCTCATTTTTTTAGGAATTACTCATTGTTAAGATTTACACCCAACCTTTACCACATTCTACACCTAAACCTACCCTTACCCATGAGTTACGCCTACAATCAGATTTAATGATAGATGCCTGACACTGATGCACAAGCACCAAAAACTTCTCATCTTATAATCATCTATCTTTAAATCTTCTAATCTGATTGGCTAATCAACAAAGATGTCGACCCAGGGACACGTCGAACTCAGCAAAATCAGGTTCTGCCCATGGAGCATGATATAGTCAAGACAAAATTTTTGGATTAAAATGTTTCAGAATCAACAAAATATGTTGACCTAGGATCACATTGTAAGAAATAAAGTTATTCATTCATATTACTTAGTGCTTACTTCAGGTGTATAATTACACTGTAACAAGGAAAAACCTTCAACCTGATATTGGCAGCCTCTCACACCTAAAACAAGCATGAAGCATTGGATGTGAGTGACACCGGCATCCGAGTTCAGCTCAGTATTCAGAACAGATATAGTCCCCACATCCCCTGTAGGTAATCTCAGTTTTATCATCTAGTTCTAAATCTAGTGAACGTGAAGGGATGTATAACAGCAGGAAGGCAATCAACGTATATTTCACTGGAGGGACACTAATCTCGAGCTGCAGTGGATTTATCTACCCACTGTAGGCTCATTATCGTGTTGTGTACTTCTTTTCGCCTACATGCAGCTATTGTTCCCTGAGCTTACGGTGTGTTAGAGATAACCTCGCACCGACCACTGGCTGCAGTGGGTGAACTGTACGAAGACGCGAGCTCTCTGATTCCACACTGTGGAAATAACGCATGGTTCATAATCAAAGAAAACATGCTGGTTACTCTGAATCCTGAAATCAATGGCATTCTTTCCAGTCATGAAGGCTGCCTGAATGCTTGCCAGCATCGAGGTCCTTGTAAAAGAGGAGAAAGGCACAAAAATATGGGTCTAATGAAAGCATTTGTGCACGCGTGTGATCCGGGCACAGACATAAAACTTCCGTCCCTTGTGTGGCCTCCGATCGTCTTAAAAGATTTATTTTGATTGGCTGAGACAGAGCGGCAAGCCTCTGGAAGGAACATGCTCTTTATGACAAACATCTGGAACAGCCCCTCTGAAAGTCATAGCGAGAAACGCTGGGCGTGATATACAAGCGAGGCATAACAAGACACGTCTAATTGTCTATTTACCGGTGGAGGTCTGTGACAGGTTCTGGCCACAGGGCGATTATCAGCGATCTGGGTTGGCAGCTCGTCGTCACACATAAAAACCTGATGACGGCTTTCTTTCAGTCCTCGGGGGGATTGTGAACGCTGAGAACACACCTTAATCACTGTCCTAATGTGCGTCTCGTGCTGTCAGAACTCACACTGGGTTTGAAGGATTATCTGGGGTGTACTTACCCATTTTTCTTCATAAAGAAATGAGAGGCGTTTGATGTAAAGTTGGGAGTTTTGCCACATAGCTACATATTTAAAAGGCAATCAATCATTGTTTCATGCCGCTTTGATTTTCTGTTGCACTTGAGGGACACTTCTGAATGGTGTAATGTACGGTATTTATAATCAAAGCTATAAATAACAACTGGCAGGCTTTGAGACGCTAAACAACCTCTAAAACGTGTACCTGTAGCTAGGTGGGCACAAATGCTAATTACACAAGTGCTTTTCATAGTCATTTTATAACACTTAATGAAACTACTGTGTAAAAACTCATAATATCAAATGATAATAGCGTATCATGATATTTGAAATAAATTATAGGTGACAGTTATTGCGAGTCTTCTTTTTTAAAGAGTCCATGTGTATATATATATATATATATATATATATATATATATGAAGAATAATAAAAAAACATGTATTACAAATAATAAAAAATTAATAAATGGTATATAAACATAAAATATTTTAAAAAGTATGTATGCATATGTATGTAAAGGCATTACCAAGTCCAAAACACTTTAGTAATCCAATGGTACTTATAAAAAATGTCCCAAGTGCTCATCTGATGATGAACAAGCTTTCGGCTGTGACATCACATCACCCCCCAAAAATTCTAGATGCTTTCAGAGGACCTTTGTTTTGACAGTTTTATAACGTCATTATATCAAGCTTATGGCAGCAGGATCAACAAGACTGTTATGGCTACAAACGCCTCCCTTGCGCTCTCTTACCCTGCTTAAACATCATTCTCTCAACCTGCTGCTACGACTGACGGGTGTATATTTCCACAAGTCAACAGGACTACAGCACTCGTGGGCCCTCTCAGACCCTAAATCAACGTCAAGCCTGTTTGTGCTCGCTCTGATGGAGTGTGTGTGATTCTAATGCAAACCAGGGATAAAACACCTGGACCAACTGCTTCTTTAGGATGTGGAAGTTTAGCGGGACACTGTTTACAGCAGAACCACCATAGACACGGGGATTTGAATAACTGGTTACATCCTTACACACCTCTCCGCTATCGTTTGACAAGCTTTTAGTGCTGTAATAACCATTTACCATGCAATACACAAAACCTCAGCCAGAGCAACATTCAAAGCTGGAGGAAGTTCCCCCCCCCCACACACACACACACAAACTACCACCAGCATGTGCATTTATCTGTATTTCAAAATCCCCTTGTCACAACTTGGGTAGAGCAACGGTCCCATTGGAAAGAAAAAAATCATGCTTGACATCTAAACCACATACTTCAGGAAGTTTGCCCCCCTTTTAGTACCCTGAAAGACTCAAAGGCATTCCCTGGGTCCCACCTAACATGTTTTGTTATTTGAAACCAGTCCTGTTCACACTGAGAAGCCGACCCGTCAGCCGTTGATACAGTAGACTTGAGACACTCGAGGGAGGGAGGGTACTCTATTACGGGAAATGTCTCTAGCCTTTAAACAATGTAAACTATCACAAGCAATTAGGTGCCTTCTAGCTTGACTCCTCTGCTTCGGCGCTGTGCAAACAACAGGGCTTTTACTTCCTGTACTAGAAGCCCAGAAAATGTGACACCATCAGGTAACAAGAGAGGTTTTGATTCATTCATACTGCAAACAGACTAGCTAAGGCTACGCCAGATAAAAGGCTAATGCATGTCTCTAAAGGCCAAGTATAAAAGATGCTGCTGAGACCATGTGTACTGCTGAAGTGAAATTTACCTATCTACCTACTGTCATAAACAAATATTCAATACACCTTCAACATTATCCTGAACACCTAGCAAACACCAAGTACAGCTTCATCTCAGCGTCCACCAACAACACCCTAGCAATCATGACATGACACTCCACGTAATATTCTTCAGTCACCCAGAACATACAAGCAAACACCTGGTAACATTTCAGCAACAATCCAGAATGCCCTAGCAACTGCTTAGCAACACCCTGGCAACAAACAACAAGACCCCAGCATGCCAGTAGCCGGGTTTCCATTACATATTTGCACAAAACTGTTGCCATATCTTGTAAATGTTGATAAAAAACCTATTGAGAATTGATCTTGTTGATTTGTTGAAAAGGATGTTTCCATTAGCCGTATCTCTTTTTGAAGGTTTATGGCAATGCAGCTAGTGACTTTTCCAATTTGGTGCCACTAGTATAGCATAAATTACATGATTCAACTTTTAAGCAGTTGCATTTTCATTATGCATCCATCTTAATCTTTCTGTCTAAGATGCAAATTTTTTTTTTTGTTCTTTGCTGCTCTCTTCACTGATTTACGTGAAACAGAACATTAATGTGTTAATTGAGTTTAACACATTCTAATCTCTGTAGAGCTATTCAAGACCTGAGAGGAAAATGGAGGCCAAATATGTGTCAGAGAAGACAGGGTCAGAGCGCTGACCTCTAATTTAGGAAATGGTTCTATTCCTCGAGGTAATTAGCCTGTCATCTTTTAAAATCCCCCTCCATACCCTTAACAGGAAGTCATAGGACAGGCCGCCATGTCTGGCTCAGGCCATTACAAAGTAAAGATACACAGCTATTTGAACTTTGACCCCTTGCTGCTTCTTTCCCAGCCTCTTGAGCAGTGTATATTATTTTAACTTGCTGACAAAGATAAAATAACGGCTAGCCTCTAACCTCGCTTAATAAAACGAAGCACTTGCTTTCAAGGACACAACTTTAAAACACATTCACCTCTGTGCAGACCTAACAAATACAAGCAAGTTTGGGGGCAAATAAACTGTAAGATGCAGCTGGGATATGCATGCTCATAACAAATGCACTTCTTCCCCAAACCTCACAGAACATACACCATTCATGCGTTATCTGAGATGCTTAACAATATCTCATTATAATACGTCACCCTTGGCCCTGAACACCAAACACCAGGCTGTTTGTTGGCCACATGCATCATTGACACTGGCTCATAAAAGTAACCACTGCAAGTACATTTATGCTTTAAAATGGTTACTTTCTAAGATGAGAAACCTCTGGTGATACGCACAGCCAACACTTGCAGCCTGCGTATTGAGTCGAGAGAGCTAAAGTGTTACTTTTGCAGAGGTGCATGCTGGGAAGGGTCAGGGTAAGGGTGCACATGCTAAGCTGAGGTTTATCCGGTGGTCTTGCACACTCACCCTCTGTTGTTGTTGAAAGCTGTAGGATCGACGGCGATCGTCTGGTTCCTCTTCATGCTTAGCTTGCTGGAACTCTTGTCGTAGACGCTGTATCCGGTCATGGTTGCTGGGTGCCAGTCGGCTGCTACAGAGGAGAGAGGAAAACATAATCATATATCTTGATAAACATATGAAGAACAAAGACCAGATGGCACACTACAGACATGAATAAGGTACAGTACAGCTCAAATCCTTACAAGGATACAGCTTCCTTCCTGAATCAATAGCACGAGCACCATTTGAGTCCATGTGACCCTATCCATTTTGCTAAATTACACGTACGGTCACAGTCCATTACTTTTTCCACATTTGGCTTGCGCTCACTGGCATCTTGAGAACATGAAACGGACCAAACGTTTCCGCGAAGGACTCCCCAGTGAACCATGGCCAATGATACATGTCCCTCCTACGACAGAGAGTCAAAGGCCCACATCTCAGCCCTGTGCCCCTTTAGAGAACTCACAGAGGCTCATTTGCATTCCTTTCATTAAGAGCTGGGGAAAGTGACCGTCAATAGGAATCAATATGCCTCGTCCCGCTAATCAAGCCCCGCTTTTTATCTACTCCACCACACGGGCTGTTGGTGACAAACCTCTCATTATGATACAACATCCTGTCTGATAATACGGCTAATTTATACAGAGAGCAAGCGAGGGAGAACTGAGGAAGGAAATCCTCAAAGAGGGGCGAAAAAAAAAAAACCTCTCGGCAACAAAGAGGTAAAACATTAAGCCAGCAAAAACATGGACCACCAAGAAAAAAAAAGAACAGCATACGGATGAATTACGGAGATGTCATCTCTGTGGGGAGCTGATACAGGTGGCTAAGCCTCCACTGACGCTGATAGCTTACTTAAGATGAGATGTCTGGTCTAAATGTGCTCATAATTGCAGATCGCAAGCAGGAACAGCCCACTGACTGAAATGGCCACTCCGACACATTGCCAATCACCCTTCATTAAAACTGCCGCTAAATGGCCTTCCATAAAAACCAAATGGAGCTGAATGAGAATCGTATGAGTGGTGATGACTGAACATCCTTGTTCTGTTGTTCCATGCAGCCATTAGAATCAATTGTATTAGCTTTACTTCATTTAACGCCCCATTCCTACATTCATATGCGGTGGTGGAAGAGCTCGCAGGCCATCAAATGCATTTGCAAGGCGGAGAAAATGGAAGTGTTGTAAATTAAGTGAATCGTTGAGCCGTATGCCGCATGCATTTGGTGTTGCAAATACAAGGAATCTATTCGCTTTTTCAAGGGCCAAATCTTATATGTGTCCATTAAAATGGTGTACTCGCCATAACTAAGTATAATAATCCACAAAAACAGGCAGAGGAAAGCGTTTTAAAACCATTTTTTGAAGTGAGATGCTATCAACATGAGAGTTTGTGGCTAAAAGTAAGATTTTTTTAAATGCCATGTGATAACTTATCATAAAATGCGCAAAGTGTATCATCGTCATCCACTGACATTTACTGACATTTTAGCAAAAGTAGAAAGAAGTGTTAAGCTGATGAAGGATGAATGAAGCTAAGCATGATAAGTCTGGAGGAAACTGCATGTAAGACGTGACGTCTTTGCTGTCTTGTATGAGAGATGTGAGATTCAATTGAAGTAATTGTAGACATTTGCCACAGACAAAGTTTGCAGACTTTCAATGACCACTCTCAGCTGCAACTTCCACACAAAGCAGTCAAAGCCCGAGTAAAATAAACAAATCACTTGGCCATTACCGCACATCTGTGAGGGAAAATTAATTTGGCCATTAGCTCCTGTAAACGTGTGATTACACATTAGCATCGGGTGGCAATGCGCCTGGTGTCTATGCTTGCGGCAAGAGAAATGCTAACAAGCTTTGAGCAGTACAGAGGAAACAAAGCTTTGGTAGAAAGAACAATAGACAGGACATCTGCAAATAAATACGCTTACTCATGACTCGTGACTGTTTTGCATTAGGAAACCTAATTCTGATGTAAACTATCTGCAGTAGCACGTAACAGGCATGTTACGATCAAAGATTGAGTCGTATGATTGGATTTTAGCTTGTTTTCAGAAGACGATGGACTCCAGTCTTGACACTAAACCACCATTCTACACTCCAATTAAAGCCTGTGTTGTATATATTCCCTTATTCATCCATTAGGAGATGAACAGGGATGCATTAGCTTAATCCTCCTGCCTAGGAACAGCCTTCCTCTGAATCCTCACTCCAAAACAAACAGCAGAGATTTGGTCATTAATGCCTAAGCGAGACCCTGGAAAGGTTAAAGCGACCATAAGCGGAGTCACTCAGCTCAGCGACCAGCTGAGGCTTGTCATCAACCCATTAAACAAACCAAACGGCCAACCTTCAATGACGTTCCATTGTGGTAAAAGGGGTCAGTTTAGTAAATGAAAAGTGAACGTTTACAAGCACAGATGTGGACAAGACCACTATGAGTCATACGGAAATTAGAAAATCACAAATTTGACAAACAATTATTTGTTTTAGAGGAACTAAGCTGAACCAGATCAAGTCGCTTTACTCGTGAAAGGTTCCAATGCCAATGCTATTAGATGAACTGGAGAACTTAAGACCACATAAGCAGCAGTTCAATTACAGTTTGTGTTTTTGGACAATCTTGAGCAAGCTTTACCAAACTGGGCGAATTGACATAAGAGCACAATTCCAAAAGAGCACTGATGGGCATGGAAATTTCTTCGGGGGATTTACTAACAACTGCACAAATAAGCGTAATCACAAATAAAGAAATAAAGAAGCCACAGTGCATTGAATAGAAGAGGAGGCCAAAAATAAAAAGTTTTGATACGTTTTGATAGACCTGGATAGACTCCTATTCGGGATTCCAAGTTGTCTTTTATTTACTGAAGAAAAATAAAAATAACATGGCAAACTATATGTTCAGATATATATGTTCTAAATGAATAAGTCTGGAAACATTTCTTTCCATTGTTCCACACAGTCCCTGTTCTAATGATGGCGAAAATACTAGTTTTTCTGATGAGCACAAACATAAGTAAATCTTGTTGTGTGATTCATTTGAATACTCTCCTCCCGTAAATTTTGAGCCTGAAATGAAAACTCCTACAAATACATGTTCGGTATGGTCAGGTGCAAAAAATCTACGCCCTTTCAGCACTAACTCATCACTGCATGTCTTTTCTGCGCTAATTTGGTTTGCCCTGGTGCAATCTGTTAGTAAATTTGGCCCCTGATATGAAATTCCAGCAAAAGTGGCACTGAAAAATTAGCAGTTGGAATTGTAAAAGAGCATCCATGTGCGTTAAGTGCTGGCGGCCGCCCATCTCTTTACTCTGCCTATTCAATCCTCACTTACAAAAAGAAGACAAATCTTTCTATCTGTTCGGTGGAGTCCATGAACACTCCAACATCACCGTACATGATTAGTCTCGGTGCATGCTTGACATCAGGTGTCGTGTGGGTTATAAATACCTCTAGGCATGCATCAACGTCAGCCATGGGGCTCGGCTAAACAAGACCTCACAAAGACCGGCAGCAATTTGCGTCAATAAAGCAGCGACAATTAGAACAAATGCAGCCGTAAGCCAAACAATGGAGGTGGGTGAGGAGGCGGTGGAGTATGAGGGGAGGATGATGAGGGATCGCTTTCCACAACCTCTTGTTTATGCATCAGATTAAAGGTCAGGCAGTATGCAACTCGAAGCCGGCTTAAAGGACAGGCCCATGTTGTTTGAGAGATAGCGCACAGTCAAGCCTCTCCTCCTGGAGATGTCTTCATGTCTATTTCCGTCTCTCCCCCCTAAAGAGAGATTCAAGGGGGAAACAGTCTGACAGTAAAGCAATTAAAGGCACAGGAAGATAAAATATCCATATGCCACAGCATTTAACAAGCCAGCAGTTTCATTCTCCCAATACAATGAGTCTCATTCAATATCTGTCTGTGTGTTCTCTGACTGAAAGGTCAGTTTGCGAATTGTCCACACCCCGTTTGCTCGGCCTTTCCCCCTCCTTTTCTTGCTCGTTGTATTCATTTCTTGTCTACGCACACCCTTTCCTGTTCCCAAATCTCTCTCAATATGCTGAATAACACCTTTTGCCTGTTTACTTTACGGCCCCAGAAAGCAATTTCTCTGAAGACAGAAGGTTATTGTTGCAGATTAAACTCTCTGAATCGAGTGTGATGCAAGGGTAACACTGACATCACAGGCGTCAGACTAAACAGGGCTCCTCACCTGTTCTTGCTCAGAGAAAACTCGATGTGGCAGTACCGAGATTATGCCTAGTTAAAACCATAACAGAAGGAGAGGAAGAAAAGAAACCAAAGATGCAGAACCTCACTGGGATACATCTAGTGAAGCGATCCAAGTTATTACCAGGCGCTTTATGGATACAGTGCTCGCAGATTGGCAGAGGGATCTGGTCTAGAAGTAGATTGTGGAAGGCTATGGGAATGGAAGAGATGAATGAATCTAATATTAAGTCTGATGTTGTAAATCTTTCGCTTATAACCTCTGCCGAGAAGCACCTGGGACGCCGCCACATGACTGCTTGTTTCTTTGTGTGTCTCTTATCTTTGGGTTGGTCATGATGCACTGGAAAATTCAATAAAAAAGCATGCATTCGCTCTCATAAAATTTCAATCCTGTATGACATTCATTGTTATTTAAAATAAAAGTCACTGTGGTCTATTCTTGCGACCAACAGCAAGATGAATAAACGATGACAGAATTCTGCCTACTTCCGACATGGTTTGTGCATGTTGTTAGCTGGACAATAGGTGGTCAAAGCTATTCTAGATACAGCAGATGGACCACCAGCTGGAACATCATCCTCGTCAACCAGATTTCTAGCTGGTCCAAGCCGGTCATTTACTGTCATTAACTGTCTAAATGGACTAGTAGTCCTGGTTTGAGTATCTTGGGAGAATCTAAACCTCATAGAACCATCAATTAACAATTGCTATGTTTAATTGTAACAAAAAAAAAAAAAACTCCCTGTCACCATCAAGGATCTGTTGTCTTCTCTTCAATGGGAACTTGATGTAAACTTGTGGAGATGACTGAAGCTTTAGGAATCTAACTTCCCGTTTGACATTTTAAATGCCTTAAAGCGGCATTTGGGACAGGGTCTATATCCCAGCATCTGGGAGCCATTCTACTCTTATCAAACAGTGATAAATTCAACTTTACATATTTTCAACAAAACAGAGTGAGAGGGAGAGAGAAAGTAATACACATTGGTGATTCTGAGTCTCTTCTGAATACCCAATTCCTTTTATCAGATTGATATTCTGTCAGACTATCTGGTTTCCTTCCATGTCCTCCAAATCTTCATAGGAGATATGAGAGATGAAAAGAAGGGTTTGCTGGTGCCCTCAGTCATATTGCATCAACTCAAAGCTTAAGTCATATTAATTCTATACCCCTGCGGACTCAATTCCCTTCAAAGACTGTCATATCTATCAGCTCCCTTCATAGATCAGTACAGACGGCATAGACAGATTAAATCAGAATTACTGCTGGTCATTTTTAAGGATAAAACAAAATTTAGCTTTTTATCGTTCATCTGTACAGGAAATCAATGCACATCACACAATCTGCCATAAAACACAACAGAGCCCAGTTGGACCTGACAACAGACTGTGAACAGAACTTTCTTTGGTCTGCTGTTTTTGAATTATTTTTTTTTGAACACATTTGTGTTAATTCAATCTCCCTCGTCATCATTCTTCTGAGTTTCCCTTTCTTCATCATCACCCGCTTTCCTTTGTCTCATTTATCTCTTTTATCTTCCCACAGCTTTTCTTTTTCCTCTTGATCGCTTATCCTTTATAGCTGCTGCTTCTTTCATTTTATTGCACTGTGAGGCCTGGCAGTGAATCAAAGTTTGACCGGTTCATGTTCTAGTACTAAATGAGTGACAGGTGCAGTTTGACAAAAAGGGTGATAATGCTGCAGGCTTAGGGGTCTCTGACTTCACCCACATCCCCCTGACTGATGTACGGCTGTGCCCCCAACAACCCCATGTCCTCTGCCAAATGCCCTGCTCCCAGAGGGTTGCCACTACCTAATAAGCAGCCCTGCTGCGGATGAGAGGCGTGCTTTTGTTCCTGTTTCCCAGTTCCTGTTTCTCTATGTAGCCTCCAATGCTCCTTTCAGAGATACACACAGCGTGACAAAGAAGCGGGCTGGCCCGATTAGAAAGGCTGGAGATTCGTGTATGTATGGCGTAGGGGCCCTTAAGTGCGCAGCGGGGCTCCTGATGAGTGCGTTTGGACCCCCATTGGGAAGTCTGAGGTGGAGCTCTGGTTTATTCCCGTATGTAAGCACCTACACACACCTTCCCTGAGTAGATGCGGAGGGTTTCTTTGAGGAATAAAGAGGGGATGATAAAGTATGATGAGGTCGGAAAATATATCTTTCGATTCTAAAATGCACACGGACACATTCTCAACCAAACGTTCTTCACTTCCACAACCAAGGATGTTCAAAACTGCCACGACTGTGAGACACTGACACATTTGGTTTCGCTGTTCTCACCGACATGCTCTCTCAGTCTTTTTTCAGACTGAATCTTGCACCTGTTTCTCAGTGTGAGAAAGTTCTTTAGTCTGGCTAACATTCAAACGCAAATCGCACAGGCAAAAGCAGACAATGGCAACTGCTGAGAGCAAAACCTCTAGCGGGTCTAGTGCCTTAACACTTACTTTGCATAGTAACACTTAACCTGCTGATGAATTATTTAGTACTTGAGCTCGAACAAAAACAATATGTGGTGCACGATTTTTACAGTTGGTGTTTGCATACTGGTCCAAGTCAGTGGTGCTCCTCACCCTCAAGGCTCGATAGCTTCATTCCTTCCTGAAATGCAAGTCTATGGGTGTGAAAACCAGACGTTAAAATCACAACTTGAAAGTTAGAGAGCTATAGCTTTTCTATTCTGTTTCTCGACAATCCATGTGAACTGACGTGTCAAGTCTGTAGCACAAACAGCATGAGTTTCATTCAAAGTTAATTACATGAGGTTAGGAGTTTGTTCAAACTATATGGGCAAAACAAATGCATTTCCTCAGGCTGCACTTGGTTGTGTTCCTTCCTTTTTCGATTTTTTTGTAAGTTGCTGAACCACAACCTTAACTAGAAACAACAAGATTAACATCTGAAACAAACACAAGTGTGAAGAAAAGGCCAGACAGTATGAGAAACTTTAAATGTGTGATAAAATGTGACATAGCAATAGGAAAATAAAGATACCAACTATGTCCACTATAGCAACACAATGCATTCCCGCCCTCCTAAACTGGCAGTCCAACTAGTGCTATAACACCACAACAGCTGTCAGTAATTAGTAGTGATGATTACAAAAGCTCTCTCATTGCTGTAGATGGCAGATCATGCCCTGGCCGATTTAATTGCGATTACTTCCTGTAATAGCTGTTGGCCACACCCACCAGGTCTTGCCAACAAAACATGTAATATTAGTATTTCCCAATTCACTACGCTGTCTCACAAGGAACACTCTAAAACTTGACAGTCGGCCAAAATATTGGAGAAGAACCACTTTAATCTGAAGATGTTCCGGTAAACAGAGGTATTTGTCTACAGCAACACCAGACCTTTATCAATTATTAAATCCAATCCATCGTCCTCCTGCGGGGGTTTGGCAATCTTACACATTTATGGTCAGTAAAACCAAAAAACAACCTCCCCAGATAGCACACATACATCTAGGAGACATCTATTTGACGTCTGCATTTACATCTGCAAGACGTATTATTTA
>JAUMHP010000082.1:1093035-1107371 GCA_032361065.1 Enteromius trimaculatus
ACAATAATAGTAAAAAAAAAAAAGTAAAAAAAATATGTATGTACTTCACTTCAATTTCACTTTAATTTCACTTCACGAGTTCACGCTTCCTCATTAACGTAGAATAAGTAGTGAATTTGGCGTGCTGTCCGGGAGAACGGCGGACTCCGAACCCCAGTGAACCCTGGTAAGGGCACGAGTTCCTCCCGAAACAAAGAGGAAAACACAGAGCACTGATATAAAACTCAAACTATTAAAGTGTTTATTTGGACTTTATTTCTTCATTCCAAGCCTCTTTTCTCCATATCAAAAAATTTTTGAATATTGCCTTTCAAATACGTGGTGATAATAGCACCCAGTTTGTTTACAAATTCAGCTTCTCCGCTGCACTAGTTTCTAAGCAGTAAAAATACATCAGTTATCATAATAATAAAATAGAGTTTCACAGTCTGATTCTCAGTGTTATTTCAGGTGGAATGAGAAATACTTATTTCATGATTTTTTTTTTTGCATTGTTCGCCTTCACAGAAAAACTGATTTAGCATTTTCTAATAAAGATTTCAAATTCCTTCTCTTTTATATTAAATGTTTCTTCTTGTTATAAAACGCCAAGCAGCAAACAAATTTCAATCATTTTTGTCTCTTTTTTTCCCCCCTTGACATCCTTTTAGTTCATCTTTTGAAATGTTTTTCCACAGGCGAGTAGATCAAATTGCCAGTTATTTGTTTTCCACGCTTGTCTTTGTGAATTAATTCAAATAAAATGAGAATCCCTGATGTTTGAAGAATTTTTTATTATAAACGCAGGCTAATCTTTGACTTCAGAGTTCTGCTAAATGAAAAGATCATATCTGCTCTCTCATAGCTATTAAAATGAAAATGACATTGAATACAAACTGGCTTGTCTGCAGTGTTAAACAGTAACTGTTTGTCGCATGAGCAGAGCGGTAAAAAAAATCAAGTCAAAAGACTTTGAAAGAATACAATTAAATGCAAATGTTCTCTGCCAGCAAACAGGGTTTCGACAAGACTTTAGACTTGGAAATAGACTTTCTTTTATGAAACAAGACTGATGATTTCAGCCAACAAAATCTGCTGAGTTAGATGAAGCATTTGTGTGAAATAGTTTTGCCATTATGGGAAGAAGGCTTTGCAAACTTCAGTTTGAAACTGGAGCTCTGAGCACATTTATTTGCAGCATCACATCTGATAGTTCTCAATTAAATAAATAAATCATAATCATCTGCTTATATGCATGAATATGTGTCATCTGAGAGCAGGATAAAGAGAAGAAAAACAAACATCAATGCAAACTGATCACAGTCTCAGATGTAAATGAAAGTCCAGGGGCATTTCTTCTACATTTCATCGCAAATAAGCGTGATGGTATTTTTCATAGAAAATATCTTTTTTTGAGAAAAAAAGAAAGAAAGAAAGAAAATGAAAGGAAGAAAGAATAAGAATATAAGCTTAGACTATATTATTATTATTATTATTATTATGTAGCACAGTTACCAACTGGTTGACCAAAGGTGATTAAATAAATAAATAAATAAGTAGAGGATTAAAAAAATAGTAATAATAAAATAATAAATCATTGTTTTAGTAGTAGTACTAGTATAGTAAATATGTTATGACCAAAATAACGTAACACTTATTACATAAAATTACATATTTTATTTATTTATTATTAAATACATAGTTCAGATTTATTTCTATTTTACATTTTAAACAATCTGGGCGAACCAAAGGTGATGAAATAAATAAATACATAAATAATGTTGAGGATTAAAAGAAAAATAATAATTAATAATAATAATAATAATAATAATAATAACTAAAATACTAAAAAAATATATATATAGTATGACCACAATAATGTATAATAATGCAACTTATGTGTGATAATTATATATTAAAATAATATTAATAAATATTAATTATTATTATTATTGTTATTGTTGTTGACAGTTTTATTGGCCACTGATCTAAAACTTTCTTAACACAACAAGACAGATTTGTAGTATGTGAGGAAAAGGTAAAAATCTGTGTGTGTGTGTGTGTGCAGGGCCAGTCTCTCTCTTTTCCCTCTGGGCAGTACAACTGAATAAATGTGTCCGTTTTCATAAGCTCAGGTCTGATTTATTGAGCGAGGCCAATGACATGACCAACTTTCATTTATTAGCTCTGTGACTCCCGATCTATACACACCTTAAGGCATGTGTGTGTCTCTCTCTCTCTCACACACACACACACGCAGGACAGCTGTTCTGACTATGAGACACACTGTAATATCTCTCAGGAGTGTGTTGCTCATTTAATATTGTCTCTGCAAAAAGATAAACAGGTGCTTCAGTTTAGGTGGAGCGGTGAGGTCTGGGTGGGAAAACTCCAGGTTACGATCATTATAGACAGAAAGATGAGCTGAGCGAGGGAAGAATGATGGGTAAATACTGTTTGAACTGGGCTGTGAAGTCCATTAGCAGAATTAGCATATAACATGGCAGTAGCTCTGTGTAATCTACCATAATTAAAGGAACAGCTCACCTAGCAGTCAAAATCTATTGTTTATGATAACTTGACGAAGAACAGTGTCACTAGACCTTCTTCATCACTGAGCCCCAGAAATATTACTGGTAAAATTATTCTGTAGCTAGACTGTACACAGAACGTATAATCTTTTACCCTGATATTATATTTCAGCAATCAGTCATCTTTGCTTTTCATCTCTCAGCTGTTGAGAATCAGATCGAGTGATACCAGATTAACTCTTCTGATCCAGTCAATATTTACTTAAAATTATTTACATACTTAGGCTATTTTATCATACTGAAAGTTCATATCTCACTCTTCTGACGTCTGACTTGTTTGTGTGTGTGTGTGTGTGTGTGTGTGTGTGTGAATAACTCAAAATATTCTGAATTGTAAAATAAAAAAGGCAATTATTAAAAAATAAAAATAATTGAAATGATTTTCACATTTCTTTGACGGATGCAGAACCAATCAGTATGGGTTTTATGGCCTTATTTATTTATTTATTTTATCTTTTTTTTTTTCTAAAAATGCAAACATGTACATCTATCTCGGTCAACATATTATTGTAGCACAGTTTGTGCTCAATACAAGAAATATATTTATATATAAAAATAAACAAATCAGGGGCATGGAATACATTTCCATGTTGGTCAATAATATGTTATAAGTAGCTAAAATAACCAGAGCATGTCAAAACATCTCAAGAGTCCCAGTCTCCTCAGACCCCAGAAGGATAATTAATTAATAGCAGAAACAAAGAACATAACCTACAATCTAAATATTTCTTTTCAGTGATGATCAGCTCTTTGTTGCACATGCAGCTTGTAAATGATTCTGAACTGCAGGTAAAGACATAAATCCATTACATCATTAAACAAGAACATCAATACATGGGAAACAGCAGTGCTGCTGAAAGGCTCTGGGAATTGTTATTCACTGAAAATCTTCACCATGTTCTCAAATCTGTTTTTCATGAGCTGAAGTGTGTCCATTCCTATTTGATTATTGCATATGCTTCACGGAGGAGAGAAAGCAATATAGGTTCGGTATGACAAGAAGGTGGTGAGACATCATTTTAATTTTTGGGGTTGAACACTGTCTTTCATTTTCTCTTATTTGTGCTAAGAGAGAGAGAAGTGAGAATTAATTTTTGACACGTTTGCAAGGATCTGCAGAAGGAAAGGGAGACAGGTCACAAAACAGCTTGGCAGAACTCAAGCTGTGCCTGTTCTGATTGGCAGAGGTCTGGCACCCGGCTCCTGGGTGCCCGGGCACTGCTGGAGAACAGGTTCAAAGAACCAGATGCCATACGGGGGGTAAAAAAACGGCCTAATTTATGCATGAAGACAAACACAGCACACTTCAACCGTTTCTTCTGTTTGGAAATCATCATTCTGCGTCTTCTCACGTCTTCACGGCCCTGCTGCAGCTTTCAGGTAACAAGCTGGAGGTTCCCGAAGCACGTTTTCCTGCGCCAGCCCCTTCATTGTTCCCATCACGCTCCGCTGACCACATTATGTCTCTGCCGGCGCGCTTGCTAAATCGGGTGACTGGGCTCCTGCCACAAAGACGGAGTGTGGAGCAGAGCACCCTCTCCTCCCGCGGGACCCAACCCTCACGCGTTATGCCTAACGAGGAAATCCAAACATAACCAACCTCGTTAATTTCTCCTATCAAAAGCTCCTCACCTGCTGAATGCAGGGGCTCCGAAGTCTTCCGCTCCTTGTGGAAGATCAAAACTGGCTCGGCTGATTGATAGCGAACACTAGAGGAACGCCAGTGACTACGTAAGAACAGAGGAGACATTGGCACGGTGATGAAAGCGACTGGGAAAGAAGTACGAGAGGCCAAGATGTTATCAGCAGTACCAGATCAACAGATGCATGCTGGGAGTCAGGTGCTCATGAATAGATACTTGGCTTGACAAAGGAGAAGCCGCGTATTGGAATACCGAGGTGGATGATAAATATGCACGATGGCACTTTATGAGATCTCTAGATAAAGTGGCTGGGTGGCCGTTTGATGAAAGCACATCCTGAGAAGAACAAAAGCTTTTCAGGTTTAGGCTGGAAAATATGTCATGCAAGGGAAGTTCACTCAAGAACTGGATTCCAGTCCAAAACAAAACAAAAAAGCGAAGCTAAGCAAAGTGGGAAAAGCTAATCGAAATGAAACGAAAAAAAAAAAAAAAAAAAAACACATTAAGCAAAATAAAAGCTATTCGGGTTAATATTTAGTGCAGATGAGCTACAAAAGAAGCTGAATTTCAGTCCAAAACAGCAAAGGAGAAGCAAAGAGAAAAAATGAGAAGCAAAACGAATGAAATTATTAACGCCTTAGATGAGCTGCAAAAGAACTTCATTTAATAAATCAGTTCCAATCCCAAACAAAAAGTAAAGCAAAGTGAAAAAGTGAAACGGAACAAAACTAAACTAAATATTAGCAGCTTAACACTTGAAATATTTTGTGCAGTTAAGCTACAAGAAAAGTTCATTCAAGTAATGTGCTCCAGTGCAAAACTAAACAATGAAAGCAAAGTAAAGCCAAAAAGAGAATCAAAGCTAAACTAAACAAAAGAAAAGAAAACAAAATAAAAGCCCTTCATGTCAATGGTGCAGATGAACTACAAAAGACGCTGAATCCCAGCCTAAACCAAATCAAAACAAAATGAAGTGAAATGAAATGGTTAAAAAAATGTTTAGTGATCATTTATTTGAACACACACACACACACACACACACACACACAAAGACCTTTTGTCTGCCAAATCAGTAATATGGTACAACCAAATAAACCTGAAAAGCTATCTGTCAGGAGCTCTAACGGCCCTCATGATTGTGTGTCAAGGTCAATAAGTCCCAAAATATTAGATGTGACCTTTTTATGACAAGGTGATGTCATGTAGTGCAATTCATCAAAAATAATAATTAATAATTCATGGCAACTTTCCAATATTTTGAAAATATATATATTTTAAAAGATTTTTTTATAACTCACTCACATATAGTGTCTGCTTTGATGAAAGCATATCCTGAAAAGCACTAGGGCTTTCATGATAATGCTGGACAATAAATTGTGTAATGAGCTACACAAGCAGTTAGACTTATGGCAAAGCAACCTGAGACTCAAAACCCACAACCTTACGCTTTACCAGCCTCGTTAACCACAACTTCACACTTTAACCCACATAAAAGGTGGCTGGGAAAGCAATGTCGGCGACCTCATATTACATGATGGGAACTACTTAAGTAGGTCTCTGGGTTGTAAACGAGTTCAAGTAATCAATGAGCTCCTTGTTTTTGCTAACATGGCATTTGCTCTATTCGCGATTGTCCGACAAGGAACTTTTGTTTTGCTCTGACACATCTGAAGTGATTACGATGTAAACTGACATCTGTGACTCCAGTGACATACAGCAGAGGCCATAACCATAATCAAACCAACAGCGTGCCAACTAATGGCACGTTCAATGTGCGTCAGACTACTTCAGAGGCCGTTTTCAGTGCCATGTCCTCACACAACAGAAGCTTTGCTTGAGGTCGCCAGCACTTGAGGCCATAAATCCCCTTCTTCTGAATAAGCGCCCTTCTTACAGTGCTCGGACAGTGCAGCTTTTGTGTTCTCATCAAAGTCCCTCCCTGACCCTGACACATCAGTCCTCTTCAGCTGCTCAGACACAAAGCCAACCCTTCAGATTCGCCACTGCGCACTCTGATGATGTCACAGTCGAAGGATCTCTGCTGGAAGCTGATTGGCCGAGGACCCAGCAGCCATGCTGTCGAGAGACACAGTCTTTGAGGGTTTCTGCTTGTTGCTTGAAGAATAGACAGGGAACTATAAATAGCCCAGTGAAAGGGGACGGAGAGATGAAAGATGGGAGGAATTTCAACGTGTGAGGTCACTGCTGACAAACCTGTCACACAGGAAGTGAAAAGGGCCTCTCAGTCTTAGGATGGCCTTGTTGTGCAAACTAAAGATGATTCGTCCTACTCTGTTATTCACAGGGGTTCACTTTTTCTTTGGAACCAGAAGCATTTTCTATCAGAAGAAGAAGCCAAAAACAGGAAGAAAAAAAGTGGTCCAACAGGCAAAATGGTTTAAAACTGGTTTCTTATTTCATAATATACTACAAAACAAAATTGACTCTAATCTTCAGCTTGAATGGATAGATCACAAACAAGTAATGTTAATTTACTCACCCTCAGGCCATCAAGATCTTCATTAAAGAAACTCTAAAGAAGGATTTTGTAGCTGAAACTGTGGTCCTTGGTCAATGGCTACTGGTACTTTGAAAGTTAAAAACAATAGCCATTTTAGGGCAAGATGAAAATAAAATCCGTAGCTCCTGTCGATATATTGAGGTCTTAAGAAACAAAACAACTGATCTGTGAAAGAAACTGAACCTTATTTACAACACTCTTCTTTATTGTTCTGCTGAAGAAAACCAAATCCCATCTTTGATGACCTGAGGGTGAGTAAACTAACAGCACATTGTTGGTTCATTTTTGGTTGAACTATCCATCTAAATGACAGCTTTAACAAACTATTGCAGTATCAGAGTACATTGACGGCCTCTGTACTTTGGTACTGCAAAGAATAGAATAGAATAGAATAGAATAGAATAGAATAGAATAGAATAGAATAGAAGCTGATTGCATTAACAATTATTGAAGTCAGTCAATCATGGTCATGCATGGTCTTATATCAATTCACTGTCAATAAATGGTTACTATTTTCTTATACCATGGTATTTCCATGGTGCTCTAGACTATATCAATGAATCCAGGGACTATATAATACTACAATCCACTATAATACTATGTTTTTTCTATGTAAGCACTTAGATTTTGGCGCTTTCAGAAGAACATTCCAGATGTTATCAGGTTTCTGTGTCTGACTACACCAGCACTGCAATAAATATATTGTATCTCTACATGTCTGAGCACAATGATCAAAACTGACAGAGGATGAAAAGCTGAGGTTTAACTCCAGCCAAGATTACACCGAAGCATACCTCTCTCTTATCTATGCATCAGCTCACACTGCCAGAGAGACAGAGAGAAACAAAACACGTTGAAGTAAAGCGTTTGCTTTACTAAAATCAACAAAATACAGAAACCTAGTCCTGTCATCTATGACTCATCAATTCCAAATATTTCATTCCATACACAGAGAGAAAAAAATGTGATACAAGAAAATTGAAAAACTTCAGGAGAAAGGAGAAAATGTCAATATTTTATAACCATAAAACTTTATGACTTCAGTCCTTTACTTGTAACTTTTTTAATTGTGCAAGATGACAAAAATGTGCTTCTGTGCACAAATGTAAAAGACATTTTAGCATTTTTAATAATGTACCAACATAAACATATAGATAAAATGTTCACATTTGGGGTTGGTATGATTTTTTAAAATGCATTTAATTAATCAAAAATACAGTACAAATTTTAATATTCTGAAATAATGATGATGAATTTAAAATAACTGCTTTCTATGTGTGTCTGTTAAACGATAATTTATTTCTATGATGTTCAGCTGAAACTGATATACGGTAAGTATTTTGAAAGATCTTTTGAAAGGTTATGAACAATTACTGGAACTTTTAATCAATGTTAACACTTCTCCTCAGTATATGTGCAGAAACACACTCAGACTCATGGATTAACACTCTCTCATTACTCAAACAGCATCTGTTCAGTGAGAAGCGTCTGTCTGCATCAGATGAGCAGTGTTTCTTCTTCTCGGTCATGTTTATGTCTCTGTCTGCTACAGCTCCGGCCGCTCACCTGGTCAGGGCTATTAAACATGACGACGGGACGCAGGCCATTGATTGACAGATGTTGTGATAAGGCCGGTCACAGGGTGTGTGTTGTGTGTAAATAATAGCAAGACTGAGGTCTGTGTTTGACAGAGAGGCCAGGTCAATGCCAGCTGCCTTGACGCAAACCTTGACTGATATACAGACAAAACACAAAATAGAAGAAATAGAAGAAATAGTAAAAATAAATAAATAAATAATTCTATTGTACAGTATTACATAATTGTAATATACTGTTTATGCATTTATTTTTTATGGCAGCAATAAATATGGTAACAAAACAGTACAATTGTATATCAAAATGTCATATGATAGTGTTGTCAGTATTGCTACTGTTTACTGATATCTAATATTAATACCAATATATATATTATGTGTGTGTGTTTTCTTATTAAAACATTAACAGTTATATGTTTTTTTTGCAATCTCTACTATTGTATTCCTAAATTTAGATTTGGTATTTCATATTGGAAATTTGATAAAAAGTATTATGATGGAAAATTACCAAGGTAATTTTGTACCTTGGTAACTTTTGTTTTAAAATAAATATGTCAAGGAACAGACAAACTATATTATAGTACAATAAGAGCGAGACCAAATTATGGGATATACTGTGGTATTACATTTTATATAGTATATTATATACATGGTAGTCCAAGGTACAGTATTGTTCAAGACCTACCACAGCAGATGACTACAAAACATGGTCAAACTAGAATAAAACAATGGCATACATGTGTAAGTACCCTGTCATTTATTGAAAAAAAGTATAATTTAGAAACCAAAGCACCTGGAGTTGATCCTGTAAACCACACTGTAGCCAATCACGCTTCGCAATCTCACTTTTTAAAGTATTGCAGCGTCACAGAAAAGGTTGACTCTGCGTGACACATTATCATCAGTTTATAATTGCTGCATATAATGCAATTATAATGGGAGTTTAATATATCAGGAGAATTATTGAGATCACCACCTTTCATTTCAGACCAATATCATCCACTTCTTTGTGTCTCGATCTTCTGAGACTGCGGCGTTAACGAACTAGCTTCCGCGGCCTGATCATTAGACAACAGGTTTAATTGTGTTAACCCACCATGAGGAAAACACTGGGAATGCATCTCAATCTCAAACACAGAGATAAGACGGGACAGGAGCGATACACCTTCAGGCTAATTAGCCCTGATTCATCAGCTCGCGGTGACGAGAAAGTATAATTGATTTCCGAATTAATAAGACGCTTGCCTCGGTTTCTTTAGCAGACGCCACAGAGTCTGTCTTGCTCTTTCTCCTTCCCTTTCATGATAAGTTTGATAGCATCACTCGCATAATGATGACCGGAGAGACTCGTGTATCTCAAACCAGCCCAGAGTTACTCACAAGCTATATCTCCGCTTCCAAAGACAGCGAGGGAGCACTTGAACAAGTGAGTCTGTAATAAAGTTAACATTCACAACTTTCACAGAATCAGAACGTTTATGTGACGCATTTGTTTTCACAGAATTTGGAATGGACTGGATAGTGAAAAAATGTACTATGTTTTGTCAAGAAATTACAAATACATTGGATTATTGTGTAGCAAAAAAAAAAAAAAATCTAGCTGCAACTGATCACTGTATGAGTATAAGTGAGCAGCTGGTGCATGCATCATTTATGTTTTCACTGAGGAGCCGAGCTAGGCCCAGCAGTTCAGCTAATGTACAGCGTCGGGACCGGACGTCTCCATTCCCTTCTTAAGGGAATGAGGGTTACATACGTAACTGAGACATTCCCTTTCAGTCGGTCACTACGAGTCTCGTCGCTGACCGACTAATCAGGATCCCTACCAAAGCGCCACAGGAGCTGCCCCCTTCCGGTGCCCTGTGTAGGCCTCCTGATCCTTAATATAAGGCACACAATAGGACAGGGCTTTACACAGAGGAGGTCACTACTGCTGTTCCTCGAGCAACCCAACTAGTAGGACTGGATACCACTGGGAAAGTGTGCCCTTCCACCAGAAAAGGTACACTACGTACCCTGTAGGGCCCTACTGCACATGAAACTCTCTGAGATGGCTCAGGAAGCATCCTTTAGAGATGGCAGAACGTAGTCTGCTAGGAAAACACGGCCCTGATAAGTGTACTGTGCAATACACATATGGGATCCCAACAGGGTCAATGATATGGGCACTAGCCTGACAGTACCTTTCAAGAATTCATTAGATGAAAGACCTGGTGCCAAATGTTCCACCACATCTGGCCGCTGGAGGACTCAATGGGGTTTGACCAGACAGGGAATTCTCTGGAGAAATGGCGTAAGGATGCCATTCAGAGACGCCGGGAGGGGCTGTCGTAAGGAGCATGAGTTCCGGGAACCAGGTCCTCGTCCTCTCTGATTTTGCACCGTGTATGTGCTAGAAGGCACACTCTGGGAAATGCATACTTGCGTAGGCCCCGGGGCCAGCTGTGTGCCAGTGCATCTGTGCCGAACGTTGCCTCGATTAGGGAATAGAACCACTGGCAAAGGGAGATGCAAAAAGGTCTACCTGTGCAGCTCTGAACCATCTCCAGATCAGCTGGACCACATGGGGATGGAGTCTCCACTCTCCAGGAAGTGCTGCTCGAGACAGCTCGTTGGCTGCTCAATTGAAGACTTCCGGAATATGGAAGGCACGAAGGAACCTCAGATGCTTCTGAGCACTGCGTCATCACGCGTACCTCTGGATTCGGCCATGGAGTCTCAAGGCAGGTCAACACTGACTGAGCACGCTCCTGGGTGAGTAGTGCTGTCTGGTTGACCGAATCCAACTCCATGCAGAGAAAATAGATCCTCTCCATTGGCACGAGAACTGCTGGGCAAAGCTCTTAAAGCATTGCCAAAAAGGCCAGCCTGAAACACAGGAGCATTCAGGAACTGTGCCTTCTCATGCTTCTTCATGTCGGCTAGACACAGCCATAAATGGCACTCCTGGACCACTAACGTGGTGATCACACAACCTAGAGACTCTGCGGTTACCTACGTCGCTCGAAGCGCGAGGTCCATCGCAGCACAAAGTTTATGTAGAACATCCAGGTTTTGGCCTCCCTCCTGCATATCTCTCAGGGCTTTGACTTGATAAATCTGCAGCAACGTCGTGGCGTGAAGGGCATAGGCTGCCTTCCCACAAGCTCTATAAGCACTGCCAGTTAAACCTGATGAATACTTACAAGCCCATGAGGGGAGAAACTGGTAGCAGCCGTTGAACATAGTTGCATTGCCACGGACCATAGAAGGAATGCCCGCATACCCCAAAGCGGCCACACCATCGAGGGTGGAGGAGCTACAATATTTGTTTCTGGCAGTGAAAGGTGCCTTTTATGATCTCGTAAGCTTCTCATGCACTTCCAGGAAAAATGGCACCGAAGGGGGGTGCTGAGAACCAGCACGACCCTCATCGAGAAACCACTCATCCAGCCTTGAAGGATACCACACCAGAAGGGGGCAACACAGCCAAATTGTCATCCCCGGAGAGAGAGGGCTCACTTTTCGTTGCTGCGATCGACATCTGGTCGTCAGAAGGAGCACCGAAGAAAACGACCAGTACACTCTGTCCTGCAGAGGGCCAGCCCCAAAAGCAACTCCACCGGCTGCGGAACGCTTGAGGAGTGACCTCCTCTCCCGTCTCTCATCGTGATCCTCAAATCACCTCTGATACCACCGGACACAGTGCCACCCCTGGTGCCGGGACGAACACTGGATCGCGGCAGAGGCAGCTGCTTTTGTGCAGCTCTGAGACAGTCATGTCCCCGAGCGCATCCTCAGCGTGTCGAGAGCCAAGACACGTGAGGCAGCGATTGTGACCATCCTTAGGCGCCAGGAAACGCACTGGTGAAATTACATCTTTTAAAAGACGTGGTCACCTGTGTTGCTCTTTCAGAGTTTACATTATATTAATAATATAGAAATATATTATATTACATGCATTTATTATATTAATACTATAAACTTAACAACAGTAATACATATCATTTTTGTATTTATTTTCATATATGCTTAACATTTTAATCTAAAATCAAAACCATATACTTCTATTTTACTATATTTGTATTATTTAATACTAACTGGGGTTGTAGATTTATTTTTATACATTTTTTTTAGTGAATAAACGCAAATGGCTTAACTGTGACTTTAAACCAAACTCTTCCCATCAAGTGCGGGTTACGAGGGAAGACGGTTTCTCCATCAGAGCACACACAGCCTCCTTCAGGTTCAAACAAACATCAAAATACCCCACAACCTCCACCACACCTCCATCTTTCCCATCTTACTCGCTCAGCGTTTGATCAAAGAGCAGAGTCTCTGGTGAAACTCTCATTTACTCACACAGAGAGCGAGAAATACACAAATCAGCATGTGATTGCTCTTCACCGATCACTCGCTCCTCCTCCTCCTCCTCTCCGTCTCTGACCTGGTTTCAAACAGCCCAAGGGAGACGGGATCCCATTCCCAAATATTCCCCACCAAACCTGGTTCATAGCAATAAAACGCAATGGAAAAGGGGAGAAAATCATGTTTGATGTATAAATTGCAATTGAAACAGCACTGAAACGGATTCCTCTCGTTTCCTCTTATTCTGTGATATTGAGGTCATCACTCTGGCGTGTGACATTATAGGCATATCGTGGCTTGTTTGTGTCGAATCGAAGCAGGGCGATCTTTTGTCTGAGCAGATCAAATGACAAAAGTGCTCCTTCACGTCTTCTTTATGATACGGCCTAATGTATATGACTGCTCGCCATTATAAAGCTATTAAAAAAGCTTAGCTTGGTGCGGCTTCCTCCATTCATCAAAAAAGCAATATTGTTAGAGCGATGTGTTTTGTTCCCGGGGGAATCTCATTGTGAGAGATCTCATTTGTCAGGATTGCCGTTACAGGTCGAGAGCCGGCTTCACTCCAGGTGCCAGAAGAAAACGCCCAGCTCTTCTTTCAACATCGCACCAAAGGATTTTCCAAGGTGTTTCTTGAAGTCAGTGTGACCCTGATTACGCTCCTAATACACCTTCCTGAACTTTGATTCATTTGGTGCATATTATTCTGAAAGGAAATATGAGTGTATTCAGTCCTTCAGCAACATGTTTGTTTTTGGCTGACGTCATCAAACTACATTCACTAGCAATTCCTGTATTTTAATGCTGAGGAGATATTTGACCCACAACACAAAAATGAGTTGTCGAAAATATGATTGATTGATTAGAGAGACAACTGAGAAACTGATCTAACAAAATTGTTTTTCAATTTCAAAATTAATGCATTAAATTCAGCTGCAATTAACTTTAAAAAATATATTTATTAATAATAATAATAATAATAAAGAACAACAACAAATAGCATATACTCATTTTATGATGTCATTTTTTAAAATAAATAATGTATTTCTTAATAAAAAAATAAAATAAAACGATAACAATAATAGACACTCCAGACACCCAGATACAGGTTTCTGAACGCTGCTTCATGTTGCCTTCATCAACAGCGTAACGGTTGAGTATGCAGCAGGTTCTGATGAATAAGTTTAAAGCTGGAAGCCCTTCAGAGAACGAGCCATCACCAGGGAGCTCTTATCACAGAGAGGAGCTGCTGTAATGAGCCTCCCTCACACCACACATCTGCCAGCACAGCCAATCCCACGAGATCCTGCTGTGATTGACAGCTCCTCGGGGCTCCTCCCGCTCCAGCGCTGTCTCAATACAGAGATCAAAGAGATATAAGAGAGGCAGGAGAAGACGGAGGTGGGGTGCATAACAGAGGCATGCAGAGAGCATTCTGGGAGAATTTAGCTAGCTTTTTACTGACACTGATTAATATTTAAAATCTGTCATTTAAAACCCACCATCTCCCTGCCATCAGATGCACTTGGTTTTTGTAAATATAACCTTTCTATCCCTAAAACAATAAATAAATAAATATATATATATATATAATAACCATAAAACAATATTGTGAAATATTATTTCAATTTAAAATAACTGTTTTCTGTGTGAATACATT
>JAUMHP010000082.1:1123833-1140344 GCA_032361065.1 Enteromius trimaculatus
TATATATATATATATATATATATATATATACACATACACACACACACACACACACACACACACACATTCATATATACATATATATTATTTTATATTATTAAAAAATAACATATACATGTTTTTTTTTACACTGCACACAACATGCTTCAGCTTGCATACCATGGCGGCACCACAGTTTCACATCATTGTGGCCTGTCTCCAGTAGACTCCATGCCACTATATACAGCATCCAACATCATCATGGCGTCACCTTTTTAATACCAATAAATCAATGGCATGTCTACTGGCTGTTGCTAATGAACTTTGGAGGCCTTGACCAGGGCAACAAAATGGACATTTATTTGAACATGCTGGAAAATTAACAACACATTCCTTCAATGCATTCCCTCTCTCGCATTTCATGCAACACGCCTGCTAACGTCTTGCAGGTCACATGGAAGTCAGCAGATGTGTTTGGTGATAGCTGGGAAAAGAGAGCCGGTTTCCAAACTCAAATCTGCAGCAAACAGCAATGAAGGAGGAGAGGGCTGCGTTACGCGCCAGACGCAGATTTACCCTGCGGCATGTGAGAAATACGCTGCTCGAGGCTACAGTGCTAACATGGCCTAGTGTGCTCTGAACTCATCAACTGACGCTCAGGACTCAGACTGCATGTCAAGAGCTCGGAGCCGAGGCACTGCCAGTGAATTGTAAGTGTTATGAGGCTTCAGGTTGCTTCTTACTGCTCAGACAAATGCAAACAGAGTTAACAGTGATCTGACAAACAGCACAGACATCGGAGTCAGTGTTTCCTAACTTCTGTTGAGGGAGAGTGAACACGGGGTTCTTGGCATTCTAGCAGATACTCAATAATTGTAAACAACATCAACAACATCACCCCAAAATTAAATTAAATTAAATTAAATTATCATAATATAATAGAATTTACAATTATTTTGATTATCTGAAAATAAAATAATCTCATATAAACTTATATTTCAATAAATTCAATTCAATTCAAATGAATTAAAATTAATAATTAAGGTTAATTATGGTTGACTTTACTTTATTATCATAATAGTATGATAGAATTTAAAATTATTAAATAAAAATAAAATATAAAATAAAAGAACCATGAAATTAAATCTTTTGATGAAATTAAATTATTAATAAAGGTAATTCGGAGTTGATTTTACCTTAATCTTACCATAGTATTATGACTTAGTATTTTACGTCTCAAATTATTACTTTGAAAATCTGAATATAAAACGATCTCATAGAAACCTATCCATGTCTAATGAATGAATAAAACAAAAACAAAGGAGAAAAAAAGTGTGGTTGTTTGTACATTAGTATTATCATCACATTATAATGAAATATATTTTCTGATTAAAATAATGCAAACAAAAAAATCATTGAAATATTCTTTTCTCCCCCTAGTATGATGTTTAATTGAGAAAGAAAGAAAGAAAAATGTTGAAATAATGTCAGAATATTAAACAGGGTATTATATGTTTGATTTGGGGAAAATAAATGAAACATGGCCTTTTTCTTCTATTCTCTGCCGCTGATATAGGCCTCAGAGGACGGCTGTGACTGACAGATTTTCAACAGACCCTCGCTGAGCCTTATCCACTTCCTGTTCTGTGCACTTTGGACAGGAAATCCTCCTCTCCAATGTTATCTACAGAGAGATGAAATCACGTTCCCTCTGCCACTTTTTTAAGAGAATAAACACTTCAACGTCCAAGACAGCAGCTCTGAGGAAACTTCCTCCTCTCTTTCTAATAAGCTAAAGTTGAGGACTGTTTATTCCAGGAGCCTGACACTATGATACTTCTATTAGCTTTCATTTACAAATGCAAATGTTTGTTTGAGCTTTGTTTTGATTCACGGAGAGAGCCGGTCTTTCAAATGGAGTGATGAAACTGTCTGGAATAGGAATGCATTACTCCGTTCACGCAGATTACAGCCGAACGCCAATTTATTCCAGAGACGCAACAACAAATATTACAACCTATTTCACAAAGGCTTGCTACGAAGTGATATGCAAAGCAGCGTGGAGCTCCAAACTCGCTCTTTCAAATACACACAGGATGATTTGCATGTAATCAGATGTCAAGCAGGTCCGTTTGGAACAAGACTTACAACAAATAAGCATTTTAGTTTAAAAGTAAACTGCGCTCTCCGTTAAAGACCTTCCATATGCAACTCATGCTGGACAGCAAAGAGTTAAAATGAGTCTAAAACGAATATGCTAGAATTTCATAAGATAATTTAGTGGATTAATAAACAGGAAATGGGCAGGAATTCGTAAAGCTGAATCATTACAGTAATGTTTGTAGGTTGTTAACTAGTTTTAGCTCAGATTTAGCTTCTGTAATGTGATATGAATTTACAGATTTCCAGGTTTCTCTCTAAATGCATAAACATTGATAAGAATCCTGCAGGACAGACAACAGCAGCAAAGTTTGACATGTGCTCCATCAGGACTCCGCAGTGAAAGACATCTAGCAATGTCATAAAAGAAGCATTTCCACATCACTGTTCGATTATTCTCTGTGTATAATCTATAATCTGCTACAAACATAAAACTGTACTCTAAACAAATCTGACTTAATGTTTTATTATGAAGGACTTTTCCATGTAGATTTTTTCTGGCAGGTGTTTTACTGTATTTACACGCTGCATTGGGTTTTGGTTTATGGTTGAAGGAAATGTCCTTAAATGATGATGATGATGATGATGGTGTGCATAATATTGAATGGTATTTACATTTAAATAAATACCTAGTATTGAACAAGATTATTAGTATTATTAATGACAACCCAAAGAGTTGCTGAATAATTATTCTTACTTACTGTACAATATAATTCATACTTGTAATAAGTATTAACAATAGTATAAAAGTACATGAAAGTATGCATTATTTATATTTCAGTGCATCTTTTTAATATTCATAGTTAATTGTACATTATTCATTGTAATGGTGCCAGATACTGTGTAATTAATTGATGATATGCAGAATATATAGACTTACTGAAAAATGATCTATGCTTAATGTAATAATATAATAAAGGTATATATTTCTATTTAAAATAGTGCATTATTATTAGAATGTATTATTATTTGTTATTATTTGCTATTGTAATAATGCCAAATACTGTGTTATTAACTGATCTAAATTAAAATATAGAGTTATATATTCAAAATAATGCTTTATTATCATTATTATTATTATATTGTTAAAGACCAAATCATAGATGATACTGTATATAGCAGGTATTGAACTGAAAAGTTGAATTGAATTCATAACAAAAGTTTATACAATTTTACAGTGTTTCCATTTAAATAATAACAATAAAACTTAAAAAGTAATTTTTTTTCTTAGAATTCGAAAGTACCGTTATATGAGAATACCCTAGTATTATGTATGCGTAGTAAATACATGAGTGTATAAATGAATGCTAATATTGCTGTGCAGCACACTAGAGAGGATTGATCAGATTCCTAAACATAATCTCGTCATATTTACAAAGCGTCAGAGCGGCGGGGGTCAGCAGCCGGCGGGAACGCTCCTGCTGGGACAACAGCAGTCGGTAACGTAATAATCCCTGTCCCACTGCATCCTGGGAAAGGTCACACAGCCTGAGTGACACCTGTCAATCACTGCCTCTTCGTCACGAGCCAATTAACCACCGCCATAATGAACCCACAGAGAGTAATTACTGCTCATGACAGAGTTTCATAACTAATCACTAACCCTTTCAAAACCGCTAGAGCTTCTTCAGTGTGACTTTCCCTTGTTTTCATACACTGATGGATGTTTATTGATGCGTTTGTCATAAATACCATAAAACAACAGCAACAGCACAAAACGAGGCTTTTTGGAATATATTGCTTCCATATCTCAGAAAATACTCTCATTTCACCAGAACAAATGTAGGTCAGTCCTCCGCATCAGATATTCAGTGTCTGTAGAACACATCATAACCCTGACTTCAACACAGGAGATGAAAAACACTCCTCAACTCTTCATGAAGACACAAACTTGAGGAAGTTTTAGTCCATGTCTGCATGCTTTGATGCCATGCTAGTAAACTTATAAAAGATGACAACTTTTTAGCACAATTGTCCTCACTCAAGAAGAAGTGGAAGAAAAAAGCATTTCCCATATGAACTCTGATCTTCCGTAATATTAACACCACCAACTACAGTAGTTGCATTAACAAGTACTGGCTAAAGGATGTTGGGGGAGAGATTTTTATTCTTTTCTACTTACAAAGTCTTGTTTTAATGTTACATGATTCCTTTAACACTCCCGACACAAACTGCTATATTACTGTTTCTGGAGAATCTATATATTCACCCTAAATCATTTGACCTTTCAAAAGATGTATCATTTGGTAACATTATTAATATTTTAAGACTGTAGGCTATATAGTAATAAATGTGTACAAAGTGACCCAAACTTCCTGTCTCCCCTTGAGAAAAAAAGTGTGCTTAACTGTATTTGAAGTGTACTGGTAGTGCACTACAATTAAAATACTTATATGGTATACTATTCATAAAGTAAAAGGTCTTTTAAGTGTATTTAGAAAGGCACTAGACTGTGCTTAACACACTTAGGTACACTTTAAAAAGGGTTCCTTCTAAGAATGTCAAATTAAAAGTCTTACTTTATAGCATATATGGCATCATTGTTTTAATCATCTTTATCACGCTTTAAAGAAGCATTTATTTTGATGTGCTGACTATTTAATATGATACTGTATATGAAATTAGTTCATTTTAAATATTTTTAAATTGCAATATTATCATAACATGTGTATAACAAATATAAGCTTAAACATAAATGACAGTATAGTTTATTTAACTATAAATGCAGTACATCGTATGCAATCTTTTATTCAAGTGGGTCAAACACACTCAGCTAATTGCAGCAGTTTCTAGTATAAAGTTGACTTTTCTTTCCCCTAAACCCAGATGAATTCAGAGATTCTGTGCACGTTGAGGGTGGATCTGACATGATCCGTGATAATAAAGGAGCCTGCTGGTTATTAAATTTTCCCATCCAGAGAATTATCAATGATTTAGCTGCACTATAAAAGCCGCCGCTGGGACTCAGGTGAGAAATCTGATAACGCTGTTTGTTTGACTTTCTTTCTTTTTTTCTTTCTTTTTTCTTTCACACTACAAAGGGTGGATGAAAACAGCTTTTCATTTTCCAAACTTTCAGACATGAACAAATATAAAAGAAGAACATCTTCTATCAGAGAGACATCTGCAGAGAAACGTCTTTTTTTCTCAGCACAATAAAAGAAACTTCAAAAGTGTTGGTGTCCTTCACCCTATCCAGCCTTACAAAAAGAGGAATATTTGACGGCGAGAAAACACACTTTAGCTTGCATTATGCAAAGCTTTAGAAACACAGAGCCAAGGTTGCGTCTTTCAAGTCAAGAACATGTCAAGGAACGTTATTGTCCTGTTACATCAGCCAAGTATTACTTAACTGCCCTGACAAACACTCTGAATCTCAGGAACAAAGCAGCCTGAGCATCACGTCACAGAAGCTGTGAGCTCCTACCTGTCTGCAGACGGCGGCCGTCCGTTGCGGGGCTTGTTGACCTGTGCGTAGAGAGCCTCTAAAGGCAAGGCCTGGTCTCGGGGGCTCTGGGGCCGCTCTGGACCAGGGTTATGGCTCAGGTCCATGCTGCTGTCCAGGGACGAGTCCAGAGAGCCGATCCCGGCGTAAGTGTGCTCCTCGTCCGAGCTGAAGGTTCGGTTGATGTCCTGGATCTCAGCATAGTCTCGCTCTCGGGCCTGTCGCTCTCTGAGCTCCCTGGTCTTCGCTTGAATCCTACAAACATAAACCATCATTTAGTTGTGTAGAGCACACTCGAGTTTAATTATAATGTCTTTTTTTAACATTATAAATGAGTATTTGGTTCCACACTGTCATACATTCATGTCATTCCTGTGGCCTCACGTCCAATTTGTCCATATTTTACGAGGTGGCTAACTCGTACTACAGTTCTGTGCGATTTGTCTAAACCTCAGTGACGGGTAGGTTTAGGGGCGGAGTTATGTGCACAGTAGGTCATTCCTACAGATTTATATGAATTGGCAACAACAACAAGAAAAAAAAACATGAATTTGTACGAGTGAGGTTGTGCAAATTTGAACAAATTAGCCATTAACACTGTCGTCGAACTCAAG
The DNA here is from genome assembly GCA_032361065.1 of Enteromius trimaculatus. Classification (NCBI taxonomy): domain Eukaryota; kingdom Metazoa; phylum Chordata; class Actinopteri; order Cypriniformes; family Cyprinidae; genus Enteromius; species Enteromius trimaculatus. The sequence continues at coordinate 1,130,032 of JAUMHP010000082.1, forward strand.
TAAATAAACGCTGAACTGATTTAGCTTGTCTCATATTTGGAGAAGTTAGAATTTATCATTTTACTGTTTATTAATATGAAGCCATTTAGACAGACTCTTTTCATTTGTATATATTTTGGGGACATCATCTCAAAAAATGTAAGGATGAAAAAAAAAAGGTTGAGTAGTCTGAATGATCTCTCTTTTTGGTTCAGTGAAGCATTTTCTTAAAAAAATATTTTAAACTTGTAAAAAACAGAACAGAAAATGATATCAAAGAAGGTGATTTAAAATATGTTTTAATACATCTGATAATATGGCAATGTTAGTACAGTTTGGAAAATGTCAAGTTAATTGATTAAGTTAACACTTAATAATCTATATATATATATATATATATACACATCCCTTTTTTATGTAATATTTGTTATATTTTTATATAATAATATATCCTCAAGGTGAAAGGCTTGTTATTTGAGGGTCACATCACATCTTCAGTGGTAAGTGATTCAGACCCTCAGCTTCACCCCATACTCTAGTGTAAAAACACCTTGGGATTCATTTCCACCTTTGTGCTTCTGCCCTCATACAGCACCATCAAAAGCAATAGCAGTTACTCCATCACAAATGTGTAACATTTATTGTAGCCACGAAGAGCTCTTTTGTGAAAGCGCATCGAATTGGAAGACAGACCTCTTGGTCTTGTTGAGACTCCCTACTGCAGGGAGAATCCCTGAGCTCAGGACCCCTGCTGGCATCACGGGCTGCTAAACGCCTGCCAAGCCTGCTTTATTTCTAGAAGCCTTTCACTACTACTGGACTCCTCTAAAAGGAAAAGGAAGCGAGGCCGTTCATTTGAGCCTCTACTTCTAAATCGCTCACGGTAAAGGTTGCGCCCCCTTCCTTGAAGAAGCTTGTCAATGCACAGATTCCCTAAAACAGCCAGTGGGGAACCTTCCTAAGAAGAAGGGAGTGAGTTCTTCTTCACATCGCTCTGATCTTCCGCCAACCGCCTCTTTCTGCCTTCCCTCTTTCTCAGGAGTTTTTCAAAGACAAGGCCTGATGGGCTGAACTGAATGAGTCTTTTTGTGTCTAATGGACCACATGTGTTGTTGTAAGTGCTGTTGAAGGAAAGGAGATCCTCAGGAATGGGAACTGTAGAGGAATAAGAGGAAAGGCTGGTGCGGACAGAGGGAAAGTCTCCTGTAGAGTGACCTCTGTCTTTGGTACCCACCCATCTCATCAGATCCAGATGGGCCCTGGGACTCCAGTAATGCCCTATCACAAAAAAACCCGAGCATTTTTAAGTGTTTAAGTGCCCTACCTCCTCACCACCCCAGGTCAGAGTTGACCTCTGACCCCTGACATCTATCTGTGAGTCGTTTGATTGACAGCCGTCCCGGGCTGAGAAGAGATGTCGGATTTTCCCAGCGACACTGAATATTTCCACACTTTCTCATAAGCCCGATCTAATTTACCAACAATGAGCGTTTTCTCTCTTTCACAGGCTAATGCAATTACAAAGCCACCGACAGTCTCTCTCTTTCTCTGCATCCCGCTTGAGGAAATCCAATTGGGCGTGCTAGAATTGTGCGCATTTATGACTCACGATAATAGTCTGGGAAACACTAGGAAATCAACATATTATCAGCATATTCTGTGTGTGCATTGTGGGAGTTTTAATTTCCCTTTCTGTTTTTATCCAACCTTTTAGTTCATGAGGTTCATCAGATGCACCTATATATCGACTGATAATCGGTATCTGCTTCTGACGACTGTTTGAAAAAAAACAGTTGATCAGGGACGATGATACGCTATCAATAAAAGCGTTTCAGACTGCAGCTGATAGTGTGTGTGATGACTCTCGTGTTGAATCTAGGGCTGTAAAAGTAAAAAAAAAAAAAAAACATTAGAACAATCAACAAAGAGTTGCCAGATATGCACATTTTTACTTCACCAAATGTTTTTTGTAGCGCAGCTCTCATCCGTAAATCGCAAACAAAGAAACAAGAAAACAAGTTCCACCTCTCATGTGGTGTGACAGGATCAGCAGCACATCAGCTCATGTGCAAGTGTCTTACAATTTTCTAACAAATTTAATACAATTTTTTTCCAAAACTGCAGACTATATTAAGGAATGACCATCCAAAGTGGGTGTTTTTTTTGTCCTCTATATGTCATATCAAAATATGTCTGCTGCTCCCCCTTCCCTGTTTGTTGTCTTATTTGTTTGAAAGGACATAATTTTGTTAATCTAAAAACAATAAAACATTGATCACAAAAAAAAGGGAAATTACCAGTGTTCCCAGGTAGGGAGAAGTTTATATATATATATATATATATATATACACTGTATATATATTTGAATGGGATTATTATATTGGAATATAAACTGAAACTTGAAAATGCAGCAATATTTTGGCTCTGATGTTAATTCTAACATCTAATAAACAAAATGATAGGGTTTCCTCAATAGTTTTGCAAGTAATTTCACGATTAATTATAAAGCACTGGCACTGCATTAAACATGAAATTTTAAAGCAGAAAAAAATAGTATATCCTTTTAAAACATATTCTAAAGATCTTTATTTTATCTGCATTTTTTCGCATCAGTAGATGTCATTCTAAATAATCAGCTATTGAAGAAATGTAGTCTCAGTGAATCTCTGTTTCTCACACATTTGAAGGTTTATATCTTGCGCTGTCGAGGACGTCGTCCACCTGCTGTCCACTTAAAAACTGATGTCACCTCACTGCCAGTAAAAACCGTGTTATGACAAGTTATGGAAACTCAATAGGAGGACGAGGCCTCCGGCGCAGTGCCTATAATGGCCAAATCAAATCTGTGAGAGCGCTATCTGTGTTTGAATGAGGTAATGAGCATACTGAAGTAGAGGTCCAGTGTAACCTGCCCCTGGAGCACCAGACTCAAACTCATTTAGCATGGTGGCCCGGGAGGAGAAGTGTGTGTGTGTAGCTCTGTGTGTGTTTTGTGCATGACAGAAGGTTAACTTCAGGTTGAAAACCAGCACAATGAAGACTGGTCTGGCCCTTTGAAATTCATTTAACACCATATCCTATAACCAGCCACGATGAAAAAAACATTTTTGTGGACACCTGTTAGATTATTATTATTATTAACAATAATATTATATATTACTACAGTGTTAATATTTTTAATTATCAATTTTTTTATGTCTTCAGTCAAATCTTTTATTTACATTTTAGTTTTTTGGTACAAATATATATGTATATATGTTAATATATATGTTTTCATATATATAAAAAAAATATATATTATCAATATTATTATTTTTAAATGACATTTTAGTTACTGTGTCTAACATTTATGTCTATAACAAGTTTTATTGATAATATAGCATGATGTGATATACTAATGCCAATCAATAAGTGTCTAATTTTCATTTAGGTTGATGTTTTTTATTTAATATTTATATTTTATTTTGTCATCTTTATTACAATTGTGAAAAGTATATATATATTTTTTTAGTTCATTTAGTTTTAATTGCTGATTGTGAACAATGAAGAACACTAGATATTTACAATCAGTAATAGTAATGATTAAAATAATGCAACTTACCCAATAGTCTAAGTTCATTATAACTATAGTTTATAGTTGTAACGTAATGCAGCAACTTGTCATGCGTTTCTCAGAAATATACACTGATTATGAAAGAGTGAAGGACTTTTGAAGCCCGTTTTTGTTTAAGAAGCAAATGAAATGTAATTATTTGTAATTGTGTGACTCAAAATGTCTTTGCACTCAAGATTTTACATGAATGAATCAGTTTGACATTCTCAGCATTATGGGGTAATCAGTGTGTGTGTGTGTGCGTTGAACTATGACTATAACTGTGTGTGTCTGTGCCTCAACTTCTAGCTAAACCTGTTCTGAATTCCCTCTTCCAGCTTTAGTTCATTACACAATTAATGGTCCAGTGTGGTGTTAATGCAGGACACAGAAATAGCTGCACTGAGCACATTATTCCTGATCTTGTTTCCCATTGCTGCTTTCTCTTCAGTGCCTTTGTATAGCATTTTTTTTTTTTTTTTTGTTAGGGGGTCATGGCTTTTGCCTTATAAAAGAAACATTATGAAAATGTATTCAATGTTTCATCATGTAATTTTTTTGTTAAAATGGAATGTGATTGTAGTCTAAGAAAACAACCTTTTAATGTCTAACTGTAGCAGTCTTCAGAAAACCTTTTTGCTGATTTGCTGTTAAAGAAACATTTATGTTTATTAGCAAAGTTGAAAACACATTAAGTAATAATTTAGAGTTCAAATAGAGATGATCGACACAAAATACAACACATGAAACCCTTATCTCCTCAAAACACATTGGCGTTTGTTAGAGACCTTCACCTCATATGCCTTTTCAGCAAATTTAAAGATCCCATAATTGCTGAATCCCCCCCAAAAGGGTTCCAACAACACCTGTGGTGAACTTCCTGATGCAGCATTCACAAAGTCACATGACACGAGCACTGATACTAAAATTATAAAAGTGGAAGAGAAGAGAGAAAACATTATCAAAATATTGGCAAGAGGGAGGAAAAAAAACTCCCCAGTGAGTCGCGATAAAACAACAAAGACAGAGCAAATCCCTCTTTGTGACTTTCTGGGCTCAAAGCTAATTAGTGTAGATTGCTACTACGTGTGTGTGTGTGTGTGTGTGTGGAGGCAGAAGAAACACACAGCAGAAAGAAAGATAATAATGTCGTGTCTGACTGTCAGGATATATTTAGATGTAGATGTAGCTCAGTCTACATGTCATATCTGCACCAGAGCAAGAAAAAGTGAGAGTTAAACTAATGAAGAGTTTGATGCTGTGATTAGCTCACATCTGTCCAGAGCGCCAGTGTGTGTGTGTGTGTGTATGGGGGGGCCGTTATGGCAACATATGGGTCGTCATGGCAAATGCGGGGTTGTTTCTAGGAAACAAGTGGATGCAGAGAAGCGAGACTCTTTCACGAGGCGCAACTTAGCATGATTCGAAAACAGCTCGTTAGATGCGATCCGTCCATACTGTAATGCCATGCAGGAGGATTTATTTAAGTTTATCTGAGCTGAAACACGTCCAAAGATGCCGTCAAGCGTACGGTATGCGCTGCGGGGTCAAAGTGGACGTTTCAGGGAGGAAATTAGTCATTGATCACAGCCTGATATAAACACAAGATAAGGACTGAGAGATTTATGAACTTCTTTGAAGGTTCTGCTCTGTGAGTAAGAGTCGGAGGAGAAGTTTGGAAGAGAAGCGAAGCACGAAAGATCACACTCCGGTCCGCCCGCAGTCCTTCCTCTCCTCGCTGAATAAATCACACTGTTTATCTTACGACACCGCCAAATTCCAGACAGACGCAGCCAAAGCGCTCCCTCCATATGTCTAGAAATGTTTAATTCAGGTTAGAGAGAAAGAGAGAGATGTTCACATCGATGGCCGCCAGGCAGATCTCACTCTACGGTTGGTAGATTTTAAGTGTAAATAAGATAACATGCCAATAATCATCTGTGTTAGTTGTATTTTTAACTTGTATTTACAACTTAACTATGCGGGCGATAACGTCCTCAGCCTCCAAGCGCATGCATGTATAGCTGTTAGAGGAATATATATGTAATTACAAATATAATCTGGTCCACAATCAGTCCTGTGATCCGCCTTTGAACTCCGGAAGCTAATTGGTCCAGTCAAGCGGGGAACTGTTACAAAAGGCTCCGCAACATAATGAGCTCGTTTGACAAAGCAGAACGACAATGCTAATTATTTTGTAACAAAATTACCGCCGCAACGCGAGGGGAAAGATCAGCTGCGATTACGAGTAACACGCATTAACGCATAAAGAAATGAAGTGTTGAAAAATGTATGTAATGCCAAAGGCTCCCTGGGAAATGTGTTGTTGGGGAACGAGTTGAAAAACCGCTGATGGAAAGTCAATTAACGAATCAAAGAAATCAAATGAATGAAAGCAGCAAGATTAAATACTCACGGGGCAGCAGTTCTCCAAAATATTAACAAATAAAGTACATAAAGTACAAATATAGAGTGGTTCATGAGAGAAGGGTAAGGAGTGCTGTATTCTGTTAGAAAACAGAAAGTTATAGATGGTATTTGTATGAAAAAAAATAATAACAGTGATAAAAATATAATAAGGTCAAATTTTGCATATGTCATTGCATTCAAAATATTTAAAATAAAAATGCAACTATTAGATGCAACGACTAAAATAAATAAAGGTAAGTACATAAATAAGAATGAAAAAAGTTGACATGGCAACCAACTGAAAGTACTAAAATTAAATAATATAATTATAAATAAATAAATATCATGAGTTGGCTGCCGTTATAAAAACATTTCACAGCATGTGGTACTGCGTATGTGACCAATCAAATTTGAATTTGAAATAAAAGTCTTTTAAAAAATGAGAAGTGCATAACAATGTTAAAAACAAATAAATAAATAACATTAAAGTGAAAACTGAAAATAAATGGTAATCCAAAATATTAATAAATACCATTAAAATAATCTCATTATCCTTCTCCACAACAATATTTTTTTAATCCATGTCCTATTAAATGTCTCAACACACCAAAACAATATAAAATAAATTATTTTTTTTTATTATTTATTATTAAATTAGTTATTTTTTGCAACATTATTGAATCAATGCTGAATGATATCTAGTGTAACATAAGATGAAACATAAAACACAGGGTAAGTTGTGAGAGGGTTATGACAAAAAGTTTGGGAAACTTGGCGCTGAAGTATGTTCCAAGCGTTGTTTTCAGTCCACTTCCTCACGAACCTTCAAAGCTAATGCTAAGGGCTAAAAGTAAGAGGAAGCTAGCTGATATATCCGCTGTTGATTATAACACCGCCTTTAAAGTCTACCAGGAACCCAAACAATCCGGGGGAAGCGTCGCTGGAGAGAGGAAGACGGAGCAGAAACAGAGGTGTGCTAGTCACTGATTAGCCACTAATGGAGCCAAGAAGATAAGCTAATAACCATGCTGATCTACTTCAGCGAAGAAGCTGGATGGAAAGAGTTTATCAGGTTCTCATAATGTTTACATCTGGCATTTTTGCAGTGTGTACAAAGACATAAAGCCTGATCAGTCAAGTGTAAATACACAGAGGAGGATAAAAAAGAAACTGATATATATATTTTTGCTGGCGTGCTGATTGGGTGCCCACACACTTCTTCCCATGCATATGCTATAAATGGCCCCCTGCCATGGTGGTCCGCTCAGTCAACTTACATATGGTGGACAGGACTGCAACCACGCAACAGGCATAAACAAGGCCTCATAATGGTCACCGTGTTCCTGCAGAAACGCAGGCGGGAGCTCCAGGCTCTGCTGAAGCCCTTGATGAGGTTTGCTGAGGACTAACGAAGGATGGGAGGCAGTTGGGGGGGCCCACACAGCTGCTTACAATTTACTCGATTGTGACAAAAACAAATGCCACTGATGGCAACACTTCATCAACTTCACTCCAAATCACACCCGCGAACAGCAGCGCTGCTTCAGAGCAGTTTTGCATATTTTTACCCCGTTTTATTTCTCCTATACGTGTCACAGTGGCTTCCAAAAAGCCATTTTTAAAAATGCATTGCAATAACCAGCTGGTCTCAAGGTCATCTGCTTCTCGTCTTCACAGATGTGCACTAGCCCAGTAAGTACGTTACACTAGCGATTGACAATCAATCTACTGTTATTTTATTTAAAACTTAATTGTGTCCTTGAAAAAGTCTGCTTGCGCTAGTTAAAATAAATGGCACTTTGTTTGATATTTTATATCTAGCGCAATGACTTTCATAAAGTTTGTGCAAATGCTTTTTTGGGCCACTGTATGCATGCATATACTGTAGTTACAAAACAAAATGAAAATTCTTCCAAATAAGACTTGTTTGTTAAATAGAACATAAACAAGTGATATACAGGCTGATTGAAAAACTTCAAAAACATACCAAAACTTTTAGTAGCTGAAATGAACACTAATGACAGTAAAACCTAGCCTGGCTTCCGCAACTAGTCTGGCCAAGTTACCTTACTACCCGCCTTCTGGGAGGCGGTCTTAACCTGCGTCCATCAGATGCCTCTGTATACTACTGGACGAATCTACAACCAATCAGACCACTTATTCCAGTGACGTACAGTAGCGACGGAACTTGAATACACCGTAACCAATTGTAGGTAGCTTCATTAAAGCAGTAGGAAAAAGTCTTTACTTACTTTAATTACTTCTGCTCCATTTCAAAGAAAATCTGTCATGAAAATTTCTCAAAACAGCTGCAACAACAAAGTCGAACGATTGTTGCTGCTCAGTACATGCCATGTTTAAAAGCGTTTAAAAGCATCGCGTTACACCCGCCTCAGTCATGCCAGGGGGGGGGCGGGAGCTCGTTTCTCATTGGTTCCCACTTTTATGGGAATCTGAAATGCTCTAAAACGGCAGCTTGGCCAGACTAACTTTGTTCGCGAAATGAATGTAGCGTCAAAGGAAGTATGGGCGGCCCAGGCTAAGTAAAACCAATCTTTCAGAAAGATTCCTTGCAAAACACTATGTTATGAGATCAAAAGACTATTAATGTAGTGCATGATATGTAAACTAATACATTTGATGTTTGCATCACAGAAGCAAAGCCACACGAATGCCTTTTTTTGACATAGTAAGCTTGCTCAGTAGCGCACCCGGTACAGTACTGTACCTGCGATATGAAACACTTAGATATGATTCTCGTAAAACACAAGCCATGATAAAAGAGCTCAAAGACTTGCAGAAGGCAAAAAAAGATGGCAACATAAGATTTTTAACCCTAACCCTAAGTTTGCTTTTTTCAACAATCTCTGTTAGGTTTGCCATTGGGTTTAGTGTAGGTGCTACATTATTTTCAAACATGTCACGCAACAGACATTTCATTTGTGAACATACAAAAAAAATAATCTGTTCATGGAAAAAAACTAACAACAGTTTGGCTTCAAACTTCTAAAAAAAATATACCACTAAATTCTCCTATTGTTGTCCAGGCATTTCGACCTGGATTTTCTTTTCTTTTCCCCAAAAAACTGGTAGTTTATGTTAAAGCATTGGACTACTGTAAAACTTACTGACTCACACACTCAACAACTTCCCCAAAAATCAATCAAACAGTCACAACATTTTTATTACTTTTCCTTGGAACTGATTGATCGTAGACCTCTGTTTTTTTTCTTTGGCTTATTCACTCAAAAACTGAGGTGGATAAAGCCTACGATCAATCAGCTCCGAACGAAAAAACACAAAACCTGTTCTAATAGAAAGTTAACAAATTTTTTCAGCGCAACATTTAGTGATAATATAGCAAAATGAGAAATTTAAAAACAAGTCTGATAACTTTTACTTTTACAACTACTTTTATGCATATGTTTGGTCTTTTATGGGCTTCTCAAAGAAGCATTTTTACAAAGCATACTTTGTGCTCCACAGACACTTTTTATTTATGATTTTTTATTTTTCAAGTTTCAAGAAAATAATGACCGATACATTTAGCTACTATTCCTTTAATGCCATGCCCATCAAGACTAAATCTAACAGCAGAACAATATTCTGAAAGAAGTAAGTCATCCAGCTTACACACGCCAGCGCTAAAGCCAGCGCTTCTGAGTCATAGATGAATTTCATAAACATCCTTGAGGGTCAGGTGCGCTAAAAAGCGGACTGTGCCCTCCCTGCCAGAAATAGATAGGCTAATGGTGGCACGTTATGAAAATTAATCTAGCCAACCTTTGCGCTGCCTTCTGCTTCTGCATCACTAAAAGCCCCTGTCAAAACGTCAAGTCGAATTAACGATCGGTTGTGTCAGGAGAGGGCTGGCTTTGGCCGGGGCCCATCTCTCGTCCTCTTCTTCCCGGAGCCCCGAGGCTTGTTTTAGCGCTGCTGGATACATCGCCTCCAATAGCCATCAGCGGCACCTATCACCTGATCTATAATTTCATAAGTGTGTAGAAATGGCCTTGTCCCTGTGGCTCATATAATCAATCAAAGCCCCTGCTCGTGCACATATGTGCGCTCACACACACGTACACACACACACACACTAACCTGCATGTAATAACACCCCTAAAAATAAGGCTGTAATTGATTTTCCTCTCTGTCAGTCTCCCTGGTGAGAGACTTTGAATATCGCATCACCATGTGGCGGCCGGACAGATTATTATTATAACAGACCGATTTCCCTCAAGGATTCCCCGCTATCTACTCGAGGAAAACGGCAGAGGTGAGAAAAGGGGAAAAAAGATAACAAGGAAAAATTTTTTTATATATTCATATATAT
>JAUMHP010000082.1:1146790-1160448 GCA_032361065.1 Enteromius trimaculatus
CTGAGCACAAAATGAAGCTTTAGCCATGACTGTCCCAGTCCTCTGACCTCAACCCTGAGTGAGGAGAACTAAAGAGGGTCTGAGGCTAATCTAAAGGGTCTGGAGTGAAAAAATAAACTGTATAACTGCAGAAAAAATAGAATACATTTGTACTCAACATTAATGAAAACAGATTTTCTGTGGAAATAATAATTTATTTTGTTAATCGTATTAATTAATGATGTAGCAAGAGAGGCCTTTTACCCCACACATGATATCTATACAAAAATTTCAGATATAATAGGTTTCTGTAAACAGAAACGAAAATCAAAATAAACAGAAATCAGTACAGATTATGAAAGTACTGAAATAGATCCAATAATAATTGCATATATATTCACAGTAGTAAAGCAAACAATATTTTATTACATGATATGATTGATATTATGTTTTTAAATATGATTTAATTGTAAACATTGTGATTGTATCTAATATGGACACCAACCATATTATATGATATTTACTATCTGAATCTAGCCATGTCATGTCAACAAATCAGTTATTTATTAATAATCATGTTAATCATGTTTTTTCAGCCCCAACAGCAGAGCACTATACCATGCTTTTACATTAGTCTTTTATGGTTTAAAAACTGTTGCTATCTTAAAAATAAAAATCACAAAGACTTTGTTTTAAAATATATGCATTTAATTTAGCGATTCTCATTTGCTATTTCATTCTAAAACATTCATAAAAACCTAAAATAATAGCACAGAATCATCTTTGTGCTGCAGTAAACAATCGTGTCAAAGATCAGACAAATAAACACATGCATCATGAAAAGCGATTGTTTTGGAAAGTTCTGCGCCACGTTTTTGTGCCATCTAGTGTTTTAGATGAAAATAACATCAAAGAATCCTTTAGTCCTGTTTTACCACTTTTTTAGTGAGCAGGTTTGTATGGCATTCACACACACACTTCATCATAAAGTGTGGTCTCCAGTATCCAGAGCACAAAAGTACAGTTTAATGGGCCATCACTAAGCATCTCTCCCCTCTGTTACTCTGACAGCCGTGAGTAATGAGCACCTAAACACCTGCCGGCTTCAAACACACACACACACACACACACGTCTGTGCAAGAGAGGGAAAGAGAGAGGGAACACTCCACCTCTCTCACACACACACACACACATTTGTTTTTCTATCACGGCAGGACCTCCCATACACTTCTGCTGCTTAAACCAAACACATTATACAGTAATGACTACACCTTCCCTACAGCTTCTGCCATCCCTTACACGTGAACTACGACACTCGCCATGCTCCAAACAGCACAGGAACAGCGTATTTACACACTACTCATGCTATTTCTGTACTATGTAGTAAGCGTGCTATGCACATTTAGTAGGTCAAACAAGTCTGTATACTGTGAGCTCTGCCTGAATTTTTTTATTTTTAAAAAACTCCTTATTTTAACTCCTTGACTCATTATTGACTGAATTACCAACAGGTTAGACTGGAGCCTGGAGCACATTTGAAGCAATTATTTTTATGTTATTTTATTTATTTTTTTGCACCCTCAGATTCCAGATTTTCAAATAGTTGTATCTTATGACTGTTTTAGTACAGGTTCACATTTATACACAATTAAGACGAAATGAATCTACCGTTATAATTTGCAAACAATTGCAAAGAAAATAGTATGCAACGCAATTAATTAAATGAAAAATTTTGAAGAATAACTGACATTGTTTTTTCTCATAAGAATTTATTGTAATATTTAATTTGCATTTTTTTAAATAAAAAAAAAAAATAAAAAAAATTTAAATCTTATCCATTAAATACTTTCCAAAGAAGGCTTCATTTATTTGTTCGAAAATACAGCAATATTGTGAAATATTATTACAATTTAAAATACCTGCTTTCTATGTGAATATGTGTTAAACTGTAATTTCTTTCTGTGAATTTTCAGCATCATTACTCCAGTCTTCAGAAATCATTCTTAAATGCTGATATGCTGCTCAACAAATATATATTTTTTTTATATTCTGATTACAATCAATGTTAAAAACTTTATAAATGTAATTTGTGCTCAGTTTAATGCATCTGGGGAATGCAAACGTATCTGGGGTTTAATGCATTTAATGCAACATTTGTAATATTAATGTGTAATTTTATTTAAAAATATATATATATTAATATTAAAAATAAAAACAGTACACAAACTGCAACCATGTGTGTCTTACAGTACTCCATTCTGCAGAGTATTCTTGTACAGTATCTATTATTTAGTCCCGTTATGTTGCTGTTTCCACACTGGGAGCATGAAGAAGACCACATGTACACAAACACGCTCCAATAACACCTTGAGCACAGAATCAGAGATTTCACTCAATCAAGACCTCGTTCAGGAGTCCCTGCACTCGTCACGACACGAGCCAATCCAGCTTTAATGTTTAACAAACATGAGTTTACCCAAAGGACTGTGCTATTATACTCTACAGCCCACGTCTGCGGCGGGATAATGCCATCTCCTCAATCACTCCTTCATCTCTGTCACCAGCGCTGTCAAAGCCAGCATTTCATCACACAAAGCCATGCATTACAATGGCCTGTTTACACGGCAGAGAGCCTGTGCTACAGCAATCACAACACACAGCTATTTATGTAGCGCATTCTCAACCCAATGTGTGTGAGGAAGGTTTGTGACCTTTCATTTTAAAATATGCACTTGATTTTGTAGACTAAAAAATATAAGAAAACAAAATAAAATAAGTAACATTATTTTACTTTAAATAATTTACTCATTTAAACTATCTAACAAATATATTAAACATTATGCATATGCATTCAATTATCAATTGTTTTATTTAAAATAACTAATATATTTAAATTATTACAAACAACAAGATGAAAAAAGAAAACCTGGATGTGATTTTTTTTACTTTAATAATTATTTAATAAAAAATAATAAAAAAAGAACATTTGAATGCAAGAAGTGTGATTGTAAAAAAAAGTGTTGCATTAAATTACTGTGATTAATAATACTTTATTTTTAACATTTCATTTGATTAAGAAAAACCAGCAGACTAATCATCCCATTTAAATTATTTCAGCTAATTAATAAAAACATCAAATGCTCTGATTAATTGTAATAAAAAAACAGCTAATTAAATTCAATTTACTTAAGCATGATTATTGTTTTTTTTTTTAAATATAGAATTTTATAAATAAATATTTAAATATCAAAGTAAATAAGCATGTAGCAAAATATATTTTACCTCCCTAAAAACTGTGAAGTTCAAGCTTGACAGCCCTAATAATATTGCCTTTTTATTTATTTTTTTATTTTTCTCCCTGTATTGGTGTACACTCATTTAACCAGCTTCACATCGTCCTCCATTCACTGCTGTCAGTGACATGGTTTATATTCTGCTTTTACGTGGAAGATACCTCAGCTGTATTGATTCAGAAAGCAGTAATGTACAACCATGGCTCCAGGAGACCCACATTATTGTGTCTAAAAGACAAGATGTCTGACGTTACGGTCGCAGACGGACCTGAAGCTCGCCGCTCTAAACACCAGGACATGACTCTGTTATAAAGGCCAAAGAGGAAACATTAAGAAGACAATGGCTGGCAATGCTTATAGCAAGTTGTGTTCTCAAACACTTCAAGAAGTGAATGTTGTTCCTGCAGTAAATGAGCAGGTCGTTAAGCAGCTAAAGAGCAGAAGGTCAGACAAAATGGAGTCAGGAAACACAGAGCTATAACAGAGCTGCCATGAAGAAATCAGTCTGAGAGCGTCACCAGACCGAGCACACCTTACTACAGCATCTACAATCATATAAGACAACACACCGCTCAAATAAGACAGAATATGATGCATTTTGTAGCATTTTTTTGTTTTTGTTTTTCACAATCTTTTATGGAGTGAAGAAGAATTTTATTCTCTCTTTAAAAAAAAAAAAAAAACCCTCTAAAAAACACCACACACATGTGATTCCTGTCTTCTCGTGAGCAGAGATTACAGCTATTTGTTTAATTCTCATTCATTCATTTTCAAGTGTTTCACTATTTTATGCCTAATCCTGATCAACTGTTTTATTTTCAGTGACAAGAAAACACAAAGCAGTGGCTGTTTTTTTCTGCATCCAAAGATTAACACATGTAATGAGGAAAACAATTCTTAACTTGTGTTTGTGATTTAACAACAGTTATATTATTTATATATATGTAATATATATTGTTTTTAGTCTTAAGATGACATTCACCCAAACTTTTACAGAAAATAAAATCTTCTCCACTTCTCCACAGCCGGACCGCCGTATCTAACTTTAAAATCTCCTCGTTAGGGTGGAGAAGAAGAGAAAGCTCCTCCCGTTCCTCTCGTGTTCAGAAGCAAGCAGAGGATGTTCACTCAAGGGCAAAGAAAGGCAGAAATCACAGCCAGCCTTTTAAAGACGGCTGGTAATATCTAATTAGGAGGAGAGAGACAAAACGAATGAAGGAAAGTGCAGGAGTATCAAGTGCCTCTCCAAATTTCCCTAGCCTTCAGTACTTAGCCCATGTTAATGGGAACATCATTATTTTACGCCCGAGTCGCTGCACCGCCGCCGTTGCCCAGGCGACAAGCTCTGTTGTTTATAGCCATGTTCGGTGCCAAAGCTGGCGATTACGCCGGTCCCCACGGACCTCATTATCCCTGACCTCTAACGCCACACACCGTCCGCTCACAAACCCCGCGTCGCAGGGGGTGCGGGAAAAGATGGCACTCTTTAACGGCAAATGAAGATACTCCAGCCTCAAGGCTCCTCCTTGGCAAAGAAGATGTAGGATTGACGGACACTTTGGATCACGCACACACACTCAAGAAGCAAGCTGGCATCCAAGCGTTGTTATTTCTGTGGTTTGAATGATAAAAAACGAAAAGGCAAATTTAAATCTCGGTGCAGAGGGTCATGGGGAGCGTCCTGCTAACTGTGAAGGGCACTTGATGAATATATTCATGATATCACTGCTGGAATCTGTTATTTTACACATCCTCTGTGTGTGTGTACATGTGTATGGACATCAGAAATATATACAGCTTTAACCAATTTACAGGAATCCCCAGAGGTCAAATAGATCGAAGGGATATTGGGCACAGAAAAGGAGAACAGAACTAGATTTGCATTTCCAAGAGGATTTTCCATTGTTTGCAAGACAGGAAAACAAGAGAGGCGTGAAACATGCAGATGCCAAGCACAGTGCTCAAATGTATTACAGAGTGTTATGGTTGGCCAATCAGAAGCAAGTGTTACAAAATTGTGTAAAAATAAATAAAAATGAATGAAAACTATGTACGTTGTAAAAATGCACCAAATAATATATAAATAAATGCATGAAAGAAAACCAATCACAATCTGGCATGCAATTATCAGAACTATTCAATCATTTCTGGTTAGACTGTTTATGTTTGTTTCCTGGGGTGGGGGGGGGTATGTTTTAGTACTGTGTGCATGCTCAACATACTGGGTACTACAAGACGAGGTGGAAGGAAGTCAAAGAGGTGCTGCTTTGCAAATAATGCAATAATGGTATGCTACAGCACATAAAAAAACCCCAAAATGATCAAACATGGACGCTTGTGGGAAGTGCATGTGTTGAATGTCACGCCACTGTCAGCTTCTCTGAGGGAGTCATTAGCTTTTGCACTGCATCGACACAGAACACGATTTTAACATATTGTTAAGGCTTCTCGACCCATCTCTCTCATGCATTCTCTCTCAGCTCTGTAACTCTGACACCTAACCCAGCATTCATCACACATTCATGTGTTAGCAAGAAACAGGCCAAAAGACGACACTTCAGTGTTCGCTATACTTTATCACGAGACAGAGTGTGAGTTTAAGATCAGATGACAATAACCAGTATTAGTGCTGTCAAGCGATTAATCACATCCAAAATAAAAGTTTTTGTTTACATAATATATGTGTGCATGCTGTGTATATTCATTAAACATATATAAATACAAACTCATGAATGAATATATTTACAAAAATGTTATGTTTGTAGAAAGTATATTTATATGTAATATTAAAGCAAAAGCCAAAATGTAATAGTTTACCTTAATACTAAATGTTGTATTGAGTACATTGTGATCCACTTAGAGTGAAATATTATTCAACCGGAATACATGCATTTTGTGTTTGGAAAGAGTTTGTGTGTGTGTTTGTGTGATAAATGTGTCTAAATTAATTGAGTGGGATCACAATAGCATTCGACATATACAATACTTCCCGTGTGACCTCAGAAAGCGGAGACAATCCATGACATGAACACAAGACAGAGAAAGGGAAGCAGAAGAAAGCTCCCACAGGAGTAATGTGCCAGCGTGTGTGACCTAGATATGCCACCTCATAGTGCATACTCAATGGGACAGTCTGATCACACACACACACACACACAGCCTCAGGGCAAGACAGGTGGAGGAAGGTTTGCTTACCTCTGAAGCACATTTTAATGATGGGCCATGCCTGTGCCTCTAAATACAGCATATAACTGTGACAAAAAAATACATATTTTGTGCCCAGGAAATATGTTGTGCAATCATATGTCAATTTAGTTATGTATGAGCAACAACAACAGCAAAATAGTTGAATATATGAACTAAAAAAACCCAGCTGAAATATGCCATTGCTTGCATGCATGTTGTTTTTCTCCTTCATGCAACCTTGTACAATCACCAAACCATCAGCGTCTTTCCTTCTCTTTTTTCCCCCCTCCCTCACTTCTGTCCTGTCCTTTCCAGAGCTTTCTTTTCATTGTCTCCCTAGTGCCATAGAAATGCCCAATTACAACCTCCTGAAGACAAACGAGTTGAACAACTAGCACTTAAGGCATCATCAGCCTGGGAACAACAGAAGAGAGGAGGGGAAAAAAAGAAAAGGAATTTGTCATTTACCGTAGAATCGAAAACATGTACCTGACAGGAAAGATTGAATGGCGAGTTTGATCGTAATTGCCTTCCTTTGAAAGAAATGATACATATAATTCCACTCTGATTGGTATCAAATCATCAGTGTGAAAGCTATGCATCTTCTTTATTCATTTTTCATCACACGAGACACTAAAATGGTCTGAGAATGACAGAAAAAGAGAGACAACAAAATTAAATGTGGAGAAGAAAAGAAATGAAATAAAGATGCTTTTAACTATTAAGAACCCATTATTGTTCATGCTACTCAAAATGGCATCAAACAAATCCCAAACTCTTGCTTTTGTCTAATATATGAGTCCTCTGTACATAATTTAGCTTTTTTCCAATGAAAAATTGTCATTTGTCTCATTTATAACCCTAAGAGGGCGCGGATCTTTTTCTTATCAGTGCAAAAGACACTAATTTAACTCTGTTGACTTTGGTCACACAAGTAAGTGTTATACAACATCCAAATCTGTTAGGTGTCTACTTTTTTTGAGTTCACTATCAGTAACAACAAATGTGGGTGTGTTTGCAAAATATGGAAAATAAAAAGTGTGCACGATTTTTCTTTGTTCTCTCCGTGAACTGGTTTTAAAAAGCCGTCACTAAAATGAACTAAAACTCAGTAAGACATGACACACAGACATGAGACACATATCATAGTAAGCTTGAAGTGTCTGCTGTTAAATACAGTAAGTCATGTTGAAAACAAATATTCGTTGATAAAGTAATCAGTAAGTAACCAACACTATATTTAGTTTCTATTTGAGTTAGTTTTATTTCCCCAAAACCAACTAACCGCGTAGCACAGTTTCTGCAAAAACAATTATATGTTGGTCAATAGTAGGTTATAAGTAGTCAATCAGTGCAAATCTAGCACACTCTCAGAAATAAAGTTATTCACTGGGGTGGTAGATTTTCAAAAGGTACGCGTTTGTACCTAAAAGATCCTTTTTGGTACCTTAAAAGTACACATTACTTAAAGTGTACACATTAGAAACTAATAGGTACAAAAGTGTACCTTTTGAAAAAAGTACTGTTCCCGTGACCTTTATTTCTGAGAGTTAACTTTTTTACATGGAAAAGAGTACAAAGCAAATCTGTGGGTAGATTTTGATGTGTTATTAAGTGTTATTATGGATCATGGGCTCATATTTTGGCCAGAAGAGATCAAGCAAAAGTTAAAACGTCTTAATAAATTTGTTTCTAACAAACACACAGCACTTGACCTCACAAGACATCACTTGCCTTGATGTCTTGTGAAGACAAAAGCTTAATAGACTGGAGTGGTGTGGATGTGTCACGTTATTGTGATGTTTTTACCAGCTGTTTGGACTCTCATTCTGACGGCACCCATTCACTAAAGAGCATTTATTGATGAGCAAATAAAGTAATGCAAAATTTCTCCAAAGCTAATGAAACTCATCTACATATCGGATGGCCTGGGGGTGAGTAAATGTTCAGTAAATTAGTATTTTTGGGTGAGAACCCCTGATTTACCAAATCCTAAACTGAAACTACAAGTCACCAGTCCTTTTGCAATCATTGCAGTACAAGGTCTCCCAACTACCTTTAGGAGGGCAGGCTGTCATCTCCTTTAGTGTCAGTCAATAGATGCCCTCATCTGTCTCTGAAACCTGTGAGTCTGAAGGCAGGTGGTAAAACCTCAGAGAGTACAGTCAGCAGTCTTTGTGCCAAGTGTGTGGCTCTTTGCCAAGTTCTCAGCAGATATCTACCCCTCTATAGGTAACAAGTGGAAATTCCAAGTCTGGCTATTCTTACAGCCAACAGTACCTCCTTCAAGGCAGCTGGCTACAGAGCCAAGGCTGGGTTGTGTAGCAATAGATCTTCTTTTGGCCACAACCCCAAATTTAGTTAAAAAGAAAAGTAACTTTTCATGATTGCAGCCTTGATCTGTAGAATAATGTTAGTCCTGCCAAAGCAAGTGTTTCAATATTCATTGCAGACGAACAATGATCCCATCCCAGCTCCCATTAAAAGTCCAATTAATATTTCCCCCTAAAAAAGACGGCAGCCCTGAATTAAATCTTGATTATCTCTCTGAGGAAATCCTCTAATATAACTGCACTCCTATATAACCATTCATAACTTAGACTTTGAAATCCCTCCATGGCAATCCCCCATACAACAAGTCTCTGTGTCAGAACTTTCTGTTGCCAAATCTTGGGGAAGGATCTCATCCAAACACATTCCTGCAGCACCTCAGCATGATCAACATCTGTCCCTGGAGATCAGCCAAAGCAGATCTGCTAAAGGACTGTCAATGTACTTTTGTCCAGCCAGTCTAATACTGTACTTCAACCTTTGGTTAAAGGTTTTGCAAAATTGCAGTTCTGCTCTTGCCATCTAAAGTTCTCTGCAGAATATAAATAGAAGAGAAGTCTTCTGATCTCCTCAAGAATGCAATTTGGGTAAAATACTAGTTCTTTGGTGGAGTTCCTATAAAAAATTGCATAGCGGGGGCTAAACATCTTGTTATTGGGATTCCTTCAACCCATATAAATATATATAATATAACTTTATTTTGCTCCATTACTGAAACACAATCAACGGCATTTTTCGGCACCACCCTGAGCTAAAAGTTTCCTTGACAGGTGTAGTGCAAAATCAATGTAACCAGATCTGGAAGTGCACGTTTTTAAGTGACAGAGACTGTTTTAGTGTAACATAAAACAAACAAAAAATACTTTAAGAGAAAGAAATGTTAGCACTATGGGTCAAAATGAAGCTACACTATAGTGCAACGCAGTGCACTAAAAAAAAAAAAAAAATGTTTACAATATTTGGACAAAATAGTTTTCTTTATTTTCAAGCTGTACCTGTGCCTGCATTTGAGGTTTTCCACAAATAAAACTTGAACAATAACTCTTGTGCAAACAAGGCAGACTTAATAAACTCCAAACCTGAATAAATGTACACATGCCCTTTTTATACGACCATGTTTTTCTTGAAGAAGATGTATCTTATCTATAATATCTTCGGCTCGGTATGTCCTATTTAGGTTCAAGGATGCACATCATTTGGCGAATGCCATCATTCTCAACTGTGCTATAAGAGCTTTACACAAATACACAGAGATGTTATAAGCTTAGCCTGGGTAGAATTAAAAAGCAGCTTTGCCTGAAAAAGAGTATCAACGCCGGGCTGTGCAGGCGAGCTTATAGCGACTGCTTTTTCCGTTAGCTCAGGGTGGTGCCGAAGCACGTGGCTGTGCATGTTCGTTGTATTGCTTGTGTACCGCACTTTTGTGAGGCAGTTCTTGCATACTGCAAAGTCTTTGTCCAGATTTGTCCCATCCATGCTATAAAATTCAAAATAAGTCCACACTTTTTATTTAAATCTTGCTGATGACTGCATCTCGTAAGTTCTTGCTTTTTCCGCCTGGTTCTATCATTTTGTCCCCTTTGATATTTCTTCTTCGCCTGTTGTATTCAGCCCACTTTACTGTCGTCCTAATGAGGAGCGCCCCCTAACCGATGCCTGAAGTAGCGGCTCAACAAGTAAAGCAATCTGTACATCTGCGCTAATAAATTAAATAATAAAAAACTGTTTAAGAAAAGAGCGCATTGAGAATCAATCGTGAGTTCAAATATCGTGATATATCGCCATATCGATATTTTGTCCAAGTCCTAATAGCCAACAGGGGCAAAACACTTTTCACCTAGTTAGCATCTCTTTTAAAAACTGTTCTTATTGCATGAATAGGTTCCTGAAGTCAAAACTTCTAAACAACATCATTTCCATGTCCACATCAACACATTTGTCAAAACTCTTTCATTCCTCTACTGAGTACAGATTTTAACTACTGGCACACTCAACTAGTGTTTATTATCTACTGTATCATTCTCTCATCAGCAACCTCTGACACGGCATCTGCCTCATCAGCTCGCTCCGCTCCTGACATTATTCCCTGTACTGTTTTGTAATTCTCTGACTCACTCTCTGTGTCTCATTACTGGCATCCCTATAGCTGGGCTCTTTTCTGACCACTTCATTTACATTATCTACATAATTATTTTCACTTGCCTTATCGTACCTGTTCAACTCCCCCACATTCATATCAGCTTCCTTAGTTCGGCTCAGTGTCTAAGGTTGTGTACTTTCACAGCTTTCATTTTGTGGTTGTGTAATTACCATGCAGTCGAGAACCCGAATGCTGCAGACTGCCATTTTCCTTTTCAAGCGGACAAGACATGTTTATGACGCAACATCGGAAACACTATAAGCTCTCGGTTCTCAAAACTCTTCTGATAATGATAAACCCCACTAAGGTTTCATTAGACATGCTCAGAAACACACATACTTGTCTTGTGAATGAAAGGACATGTTCAAGTGCAGCACTTTTGCATCTCGCTAATGGAGTGTTTTTGACAGCGCTTGCAATCTCTCATGAAATGTTATGCTATCCATCACAAGTTGAGAGTACAAAGACGTCTTATTGGCACTTCACTGCAGTAACTCAAGATGAACATTCTCCCTCATTTGTTGCCCTTCCATTCGCACCAATGTAGTGGTCACTTGCTCATCTCCATAAACCGTTTAATGGCTAGTGTTATCAGACTTGTTATCAGAGTCTGCAAGCTGAAACTCTAATAATTTGTTCTTTCTGGCTTCGCCTTACGCCATGTCCAGATCTCTTCCTCCATTTGTCTGATAATTAAAGCTCTCACAAGCTGGTCTTGTTGTCTTGCTAAGATTATCATCGTCCCGAGGGACGCAACTCACAAAGCAAAAAGTGCAGTGCTTTTACTCTGATCAAAACGAAGTGATTCTCAACGTAACTTCAGCAGATCAGAGGTCTTAGAAACGCAGCAGTCTGTTGATCACTGGAATAATTGTGTTTTAGGCTCTTATTCAAACCTGAGAGTACAAATATGCCTGAACAAACCCTGTGGTATTCAAGTCCTGCCTCTCTGACAAAGCCTTTACAAATTTGAGAGATACACCGGTGTTTGGTTTCAACTTTGCCCAGGTTTCAAATTCAATTAACTGCCTTATGTTGCCCCCTTAGTACCTTGTTAACCCAAAGGGACTGGAAACCGGAAGCAAAGACATGATAGCTCCAAATGCAATTGCACCTGGTAGTTCTGTGATGGGCAGCCAGCGGTCTATGATGAGGTTTGAACAGAGCGGGCCTCCCATTGCACCCAACTTGGCTAAATCTCTCATTTTAAACACACAATGACGAGCAATAACTCCACGCATGGTACAACGCATGCTTAATATGAGCTTTTAAATTAAATTCCATTCATATTTAATGGCAATCTCTGTTAAATCAATGACTTTATTTATTTTACTGGGTCTCCGGGAGCTCATCTTCTGGAAGGCGGCTCTGGTTATACCCCTGTGCACCCTGCTGTGAGCGGAGGCTGTTTGATTGGCAGGTGGATAATGGAATGGTGGGATAGAGGTGAGAATATCTCCCTCCGTGACCCCTGAAGGAAGCCTGTCGATGAATTGGTTCAGACCACCACGGCGAGGACTATTTTAAGAGAGATATGATATTTACACAGCCCCGTGTTAAGCCTACTGAGGGACAATCTCACTTCTTTTGTTTTAATTTCTTTTCATTTCAGGAGGTCATGACACAAACAACACCTCTGTCATATAGAGGAGACAGATGGGCGACACCACCCGAGGTGCTGGCATTTTGACAAGTGATCACTTTGCAATATCTCAAGTCCTCGGTGTCTGACTTCCTGTTCAGTCACACTCTGTAAAAGTGAACTGGCCAATTCTTTGACTATGCTGCAGAGAAACTATTAGTTATGCAGAAATTAGGAAACTGAAAATGTATAAAAATGCTTAATATTTTTACATTTACACACTTAGACACTTTTTACTGAGTTAAAAAATAATTAACTTTTAAGTAGTTATTTTAGTAGGGCTGGGCAATTTAGTCGTCGATTAATTCATGCGCATCTCGTCAGTAAAGTTGGTTCTTTGATTAGCGGTAAATCTCAATAAGCTGTTTTTACCGACGAGCTATGCAATATCGTCTTCAGAATCGGAAGCGATTCATTTCCAGTTTTGAACGCGGAATTGCGTAGCTCGTCAGTGATCTACGGCTCTGTGTATCAACTGCCGTGCATTTTTTTTGCCGAGCTAATCAAAGAACCGGCTTTACTGACGAGTTAAACCTTAGTTAAACCTCTGATGAGCTTCTGCTTTTTTGTCTGAAAACGTTTACTTTATACTTTCTTACTTATGCTTTCTTACTTTGTATTGCATAAAACTTGATAAAGGTTATTATTATGTATTATTATACAAATGTGTGAACACACAAACAAAAATCATAGACATAATTAAGTTAAATTGGCCTAATTTTTTATTTAGTGAAAAAAACAACAAAAAACAAATAATAATAATAATAATAATAATAATAATGTTTTGGGAAATACATATTTCATACAAAACAAATAATCGTTTCAATCGGAATTTAGGACAGTCATGGCCTAACGGAAAAGGCGTGGTGGGTTCGAGTCCCAGGTCCGGCAGGGATTGTGGGTGGTGGAAGTGAATAACCACACAATTTACTGCTGTGTGTGTGTGTGTGTGTATGTGTGTGCACTTGGATGGGTTAAATGCAGAGCCTAAATACCTGGCCACAAGTCACACATATACATACATATATATATATATATATATATATATATATATTATTATTATTATTGTTATTATTATATTACAAA
>JAUMHP010000082.1:1160748-1170886 GCA_032361065.1 Enteromius trimaculatus
ATATTATTATTATTATTATTATTATTATATTACAAAACTAAAATAAAGTTTTTTAAAAAATCAATAATTTTTCATGATGAGAGGAGTAACAGGGTGAAACAAGCAAACAGAGGTGAAAAAACAGCAACAGACTTCAACCCAAAACTGTGTAAAAATTAACACTGTTTATGTGTCCTTTCAGAAAAACTGTATCTAGACAAGCAACATTACAGATTTTTGAGCACTTTCCACAGCTCACATCTATGAAAGTTTCAGTCATTACATACGGCAGCTTCATTTATCTGTGACTGAGGTTGATTATGGTGAAAGTAACTGGTGTGCTGTTCTCCAGTGTTTCCATAATTACCTCTTCATGGTAAAGCGTTCTTTGTTTATGTTAATCTAATGAGTAAGAACGTGCTACTTTGGAACAATTTGAGGGATCTGGCTGCGCAAATGGAAAAGCATATAAACGCCTACATCATGCATCTAAGCCCCATGTGTTGAAAGGTACCACTACACACAATCCTCCCAAGCAACATGTTCACTCAACAAGGGAAAATGACAGAGACGGTTGGGGGAGGCATCTGCGCTCTTCCCCCTTCAGACCTCTGAGGTCCCTGAGGCCCCATGCTGTCGCTCCAGGCTGGAGGTTGTGATGGGAGTTCAGGATGGAGCTACATGGAGGTTTGAAGGTCAGTGAAGGGGGAAGGGTCTGGATGGACTAATTCAATGTGAGAGGGCATCAGAATTAGCAATTATTTCCTATTAATAGTGTCCACTAATGCAAGCCGTAGAGGCATGTCTTCCCTTGAGCCAAAGTTGTCGTGACCAGTTGCGTGAAAACAGGAGTGGTTGTAACGCTCCTCCTCCCTGTGCCCCAGTTCACTCCGATGCACTCGTTTATGTCTTTTACTTCTACTTGCATCCCTTATTTCTCCACTCTTCCAGCACTTATTACTCAAGCCACCCATATCTTTGAGGCCAATGAATGCATCTGCCTCCTCTGACCGCTAAAGATACTGTGCAGCTTAAAATTAACTTTCTGTCATTATTTATATTACATATATATATATTTTAATTTGGTGCTTTTAATAATGGAATATATATATATATGCAAGGTTTTAATCCATGTAATGCACACTAGACTTATACATAATATTAGGTTTAACAGAGCAGATGAACACGATGCACAAAGAAAAAAAACAACAACTGGGTAGTAAAGCCTATTAGAATGCACTTATATGTTATAAGTTAAGGAGCCAAATAAAATTTCCCTGTACAGGTATTTGTCTTATATTTATACGATATGATAACAGTTACGCAATATCACATGAGCAAGAGTGCTGTTTTCCCAAATGTCTGATCCCAAATATGATTTGTTGCTGAAAAAATGCATAGTTTTGAACAAAACAAGTGAGTCAATGATTCAATAACATATTTCATAAAGACTCACTGCATTTTCTATACGAATCAGCTGTTTTAACAAATCAGTTGAATAAATGACCAAAAACAACAACAAAAATCATATTTAAATATGTGTTATTAAAAAATAATAATAATTCATACCTTTTTAAAACTGATTAACCCTCTGGCAAACACATATATATGTATTTTTTATGCTTTTCACTAACCATGCATAAACGTTTCTCTCTCAAAATCACAGTCGTGTACATAAATGTTTGCTAGCATATTATTGTAGCCCAGTGTGTACTTTTTACAGACTTATTTGTTTACAAGCAACTGTAACAAGCACAAATGTAAGGGCATGTCAGGACTTCTCCAGACCTCCTGTTTTTGTTTTCTTTTTTTCTTAAACACTATAATGACTTTATCTTTCGGTGCTCATTGCACAAATTGATGTGCAATTAATTCACAATTCATTTGATACATTAATTGACACATCATGTAATTAATTACCAAAAATAATTTCAACATTCAATATATCTATTTTTAAGAGATTTAATAATACAGGCACACTATGAATTTATTTATGAGTATAAAATATACGAATGTGAGTTTAGAACAATATGAGGGTGAACTGTCCTTGTAATGTCACACACAGATCAGGTGCAGTGAGGCGTCTGACATGCTAACTGGGTCACATCCACAGCCCTTATACAGTTAGGAGCTGATGCTAAAGGCCGGGTCAAAGAGAATGTCAGACACGTTTATGGTGCATGTATGATAAAGCCTGTAGGACAAGCGAGGATGAGTGGCATCTAACCCCTTTCAGGGCATTTGTTGAATGCTTGCATGCATGTCACAGTTCAGAGCTGATGACCTATTCATTCGATCCATGTGCAGTCAGCATGACATCTAACACCCATAGATATACAGCCGCCTCACACACCATGTGTTCTGAAGTAAGGCTTACATCAAGAGCTGCCATTAAACTAGAGTAATAACATGATGTCTCTGATGTCACTGATGTCTCAGCTGTTTGCTCAGGGATTGGTAAGATGGTGGTTTGAGTGTTGTGGGTGGTTACCTACTGGCTCAAATCAAAACAGTTCACCCCTAAATCTATATGGTATTATGTTTCTGGCCTCTAGATCAAGCAAAACCTTTTAAAAATAAAAACATAACCCCTATCTAAGTCTAGAAAACGTACTCTGCAACTTTTGTTTGGTGAATGAATTCAAGAACTTTTCTTTTTAAAATATATGTATATCTATTTTGTTCAATTTTGCTTGCCTGGTCATTCATTTAGCTGTTTAGTATTTCTGCATTAGTGATTTCTCTCTCGCTCGTCTTTGATCACCTCGTCTCTCTCTTCCTCTCTGTCTTTCAGCTCTGATTTTAATGCTCTTCCAATCAGTGTGTCCATTAAGCGCAGAGCTCATCAGTGCACGTTTACTCACGCATGCAGATGAGCTCCAATTGCAGTGTATTGCAAACGCCTCAGAGACCTCTTGTGTGTGTGTGCTTCATTCTAAGATTCAAGAGATAAAAATTGAAGGGCTACAGTTAAATTGGCCTTGAGAGACTGCAGATGAGTGTGTATTGCAGAAGTGAATCTGTATTTGTATGAACGAAAACACAATGGAAGAGACGAGGAGTTGAATGTCAGTAATCTATACTCTCCTGGCAAGGTGTGCGTATGTGTGTGTGTGTGACCTCCTCAGAGTAGGGGTAGATGTACTGTAATGAGAGTGAAGGAGAATGAGAGTGTCTCCGCTGGGGTCTAGACCTGCATTTCAGTTCTTAATGAACATTCACAAACCTTCCCACTCCCTCGCTAAATGCGTATACATTTCCACCTCTGACTCCTCTGCTATTGAGTTAATTTGACCTCCTTCCATCTATAATTGTTGGTGGGTTTGCGAAGCAGACAGTATATTACTATTGCTTCTATTAGAGTTACAGCTTTAAACACAATCATACCCTTAAGTGTTGAACTTTGACATGTCACTTGTAGCTTACGAAAACCTGCATTACATGCAATCCGATTTTACAATTTTCTTTTAGTAATTGATTTAAAAAAGAATATATATATTGCATCGATAGAGGAACCTGGGCTATATCTAGCCACCACAATAATTCCAAAAATTGACCACAAATGTGAAATCTGAAAGAACAGATTGTGTGGATGATGTAAATGCAGCTGTTTTCAATGCAAATGTTATGCTTGCTTTAGGCTACAGTCTTTTTTGACTTGTAACTTTCCCTAGAATTAATGAAATTTGGTATATGTCCTCACATGGCCTTGACATCCATGTGTACCAAGTTTTGTGAACTTTGGATTTTGCATAAACATGATACAAGCCAATTTAGTCATTATGTGCAAAGCCTGAAAATGTTATTGGCTCGAATGTGTGATTTAACAAATCAAAATTCTTTTGACAACTTTTTGTCAAGGTTGTCTCTAAATGATATACGCCAATTTTCATGCAAGTTGGATGAACAGCCGTGAAAGACTTCAAAAACCGAGCCCATATGGTTCCTGAGACATAGAAAAAAAATACAAATATGTGACTCTTCACAGAGCGGCCCTGTTGGCACCTCCCAAAAACTGGTGCACAACCTCTTCTGAGAAAATTGTAGGATAAAAAAAACAATAATAAAAGCAAAAATACAAATAATGAGAATAATAAAACCAGAAGTAGGGTTTCAAGAGCCGAGAGCAGTGTCCACTACCATGACACACACCTGAAGCTCATTCGGCCTCATCACTGAAGCTGTAAATCCAGAACAGCTCCTCTCCTCTGGGAAGGTCAGCATGGGTTAAGCATGGACCAGGTGTTCTCAAGGTCTCAATACGACATGAAGAGCCTGAGCGTGATGAGCACACCACAACCTTGGGTGACCTCCAACAATGTCCAGCACTAATGCGTGTATACCATGTGCTTCAGCTCTAAAGCAACATGTGATGATTAGTGGACATGGTAGGGGAAGCTGAGGGTGAATCAACAGCCAGTATTGACAAAAAAAAAGGTAAGGTCACAACAGCTCAGTGTTTGGTCAGTTTCCGACCCAACAGCTTTTCTGTTTCGTGAATGGTGAATTTGCATGACCAACTTGAACACAAGCAAAACCTCAGTGATTATTTTTTTCCACATTTGTATTTAACTAGATTTCACCCACAAAATATTTGAAAATGTACCCACAACTTAAAAATGGGGACAGGATTTGTACTTGTTACTATTAAACTTTATCATAATACTTGCCATAAATAAATAAATAAAAAACAGTTTGCTATATAAAAAAACAAATGCTCCTTTCCTAACTAATCAAATTCAGCTCAAAACACGGGCCATCACCTAACATGTCGTTACGGCCTGGTAATTGTCCATCACTTTCATTCTACAGGACAAAAGAGTGCTGGAGTAGTGGAGCACGAATCAAGGGCTACTAAAACTAACCCTTTAGTGCTCCTGAAACATGACCTGGAAACACTTGTCGTTTTTATTGTTCATTACGGAACAGCATGCAACACACTACGCTAACTAATCCCATTACACTAATCCGCCACAAAACAACTTATTGTGCAGATAAGAGTGTGGATAATTTATGCGGGATTCAAATGAGCACCAAATCAGAATAATTAATGGAGGCCCCGGCTTAATTAGCCTGGCACTGGGAAACGCTTCCTGCGTTTTTTAACCAAATGGATGCACAATACGTTATTTCAAAGAGCCCAGAGGGGCAGGAGACCAGGAAAGCACCTTTTCATGATAGCAGCCCCCAAAAGTGTGTTATCTGTACCTGTTTCGTCCCTCTGGAGGAGCTTTGCAAGGAGAAGCCGAGTAAATGTTAATCCTCCATATGGATTTATTTTCAAAATTAAGCGATTCCGCATTTGCTTTGACCTCTTTGTAGGTTGAAGTTATGGCTGAAATTTTGCAAATCAGTCACAGTTGGGGTGACATTTAACTAGGCAACAAAGATGTTTACAGGAAGACAGAAGCGACACGTTTGCAATTGCAATTGCCAGTGATGAATATGAGCAGGGAACCTATGCATTGATGAATAAAACATTGCCTTATTAAAAATAAAAACTCCATCTAAACTGCCTGTAGCAGCAACAAACCATAGCAAGAGTGTAGGTCAGGCTAAATTTAAATTAAATTAAATTAAATTAAATTAAATTAAATTAAATTAAATTAAATTAAATTAAATTAAATTAAATTAAATTAGCGGCTTAACTTAAATAACAGTTCAACTTTTTTTTATTATTATTACATACTGTATATTTAGGTGGTTGATTTGCCAGGTAAGTACTAACATTTCCATTAAAGTAAAGTAATTTATAGTGACTTACATGACTTATTAGTTTAACTCAACTCAAAAAATTAAATTAAATGAAATTAAATAAAACAGGGAGTCCCAAATGCTTATATTACGTCAGCATTAGCTGAAAAAAACAAACAGATTTGGGCATTTAAGGCCGTTTACTCTACCTGAACATGTCACCCAGGCCCTTCAGCACGCCTTTCTTGGCTTTGCTCTTGTCTTTCTTGTCCTTCCCTCCTCTCTCCTTCTTTTGGTCCTCTTTGCTGCGTCCTCCGTTCAGCTGTTTCTCAGTGTTGGAGGGTGGGAGGGTGAGGTCCGTGGCTGTGGAAATGGAGTCGCGGCCTGATCGAGAGCTCTCCTCTGTATCTTCTTCCACTGAGATGGTGAAGAGAGAGAAAAAAAAAATAAATACTGTGATTTTAAAAGTAAAATACAAGATACAAAACAGATTTCAGTACTTTAATAGGTTGGTACAGTATATAACATTACATCAGTTAATGAGATGATGGTATTTAACTGTAAATTTAACTTAAAACCATAAAACCTAAAAGGTTGTTATTGCATTTTTATGGTCGAATTTCAACAACCACAGCTGACATATATATAAATAGAATTATAGTGGCTGCTTTGCAAGTTTCACTAGGAAATAAAATGCTTTTCTAGACATTTGGTTTTAACTGTAGCTCAGCTGATACCATAGTTTCACTGATAGGGAATTTGGGCTAATGTAGTGTCTCAAAGAAGAAACCTTCAATGGTCTGACTCCTTTAAACATTGACTTAACAAAACATCTTAATGAGACCTTGTTTTGAAGTCCAGCTATATCTAACTGAGGCTCATGAGCTCCTCATCTTGCCTGAATCTCTTTTCATTTTTTTCTTAGCAGACTTTTACCTCAGAGGTTACTCAGTCTGAAGGAACCCCATTATCTTTTTGCTTCTAAAGGGTCACATCTTCCTACCACAGTTCGGCAGTCTCAAATTCGGTTGCCCAGGAGCAGTGAAGGAAGCCTATTAGCGTTATTCCTCACTGACCCAATAAAACTAACAGAGAAAGTGAACTTAGAAGTTCAAAAGGCTAAAGTGCACCAGAAGAGGCCCGTCTTCTGTTCACCGCTCTGAACAGAGTTTCAGCAGTACCACATCTACAGTCCGTCTCAACTACTGCAGTTTTTGACCATCGATTACTGTATAATAGTTTCTCCTTCTGAAGTCGAGGTCTAGACATCATGCAGTCAGAATATAAAAGCCCTCCACCATCAGCAACCTAGTTTTCCCAGGAGGTCTTCCACCAAGGTACTGACCAGACTCAACCCTGCTTAGCTTCAGTGGGCAACCAGGCTTGGGCTGCAGGGTGAAAGTTTCCCTTTCAGACACACGATTTATGGGAGGAGAGTATTCAAATGAATCCAACAAGGTGTTTTACTAACAGCACTCGTTTAATTAAGCGCATGGAAGAATGAAGAGTATTTTTTCCCACACATAAATTTATTTGGAATGCAAGAAGAACATCTATCAAATGAAAATATCATTTGTCAAGCGATGTTATTTTTACTTTGCTGTAGGAAATAGAAGACGACTTGGAACCCTTGACTAGGAGTCACACAATACCACCTCTATCTAATTCTATGTTTTGTTTTTTCTTTATTGGCGACTGCTCTAATGTGTGCTGCGCTTGGTCGATATGCACATGAGATGTTGCGTCTGCGTTCTTCAATTTGCATGTTGTCTTGTACTAATTTGCCCTGTTTAATAAAACTGGCTCTGAATCTGATGTGTTGGGAGCAAAACATTACAAGTAACGCAAGTAATGTAATCAGATTACTTTTTTCAAGCAACTAGTAAAGTAACACATTAATGTTTTAAATTTACTTTGTTGTTGTTTTTCAAAGAAGTAACAGAAGCTACTTTGTTTTCCCATGTGTTGATTGACGACTCTACGGTTGCCATGTTGAGAGAAATCAGGAGTGAATGCAGAAGTGTTGCGTGCAGATTTTATGTTACTGTAGATCTAGACTATATGAGAGCATGCATTTATTAATCAAATTCACACACACCAAATTAATTCAGTATTCCTCAAAATGATTACAAATTGTGCAAAGCAAACTTTGAATAGCATGCAAACCTAAAATATTTCAATGTTAAATAACAAAGATATACTTTGTATAGTTACACCTATTAGTTGCTTATTTGCATGCATACCATTAAAATATTATCCATTTATTAGTGCTAATAAAGCAGATAGAGTACTAATGCTTCCATAATCCTACCCAATGCCTAACTACCTTACCAACTATTAATAAGCAGAAAATTAGGAAGTTATTGAGGGAACTCGTAGTTAAAAAGTGTTACCTATTCTAAAGTGTTGCCATTTTTTCCATAACAAGTAACACAATTAGTTGTTTTTTAGGAAGTACAGTAATGCAATATTGTAACCTTCCCCAACGCTGCTGAGTGTGCTTCAGAATAACTCTTTCTGTGAATTGTGTTGCTGACCCAGTATTTTATCACGTCACCACACTATTACGATATTTACTTGGAAGACAAAGAGTTCGTCTCTTCTAATGGACAAGCTGAAGGAGGATCATATTCTCAGAGCACTCTTAACATCTGATAGCCCATGAATTTTGTAACGTTGATTTTATGGATTCCAGTCAACGGGATGATGTATTTCATTAATGATATATTAATGCAAGTACTTTGATGCTGTTTTGGAAAAGCGAGCAACTCTCTGTGGGAACATTTTATTTTGAAGTATCGTTTGCAATGCTAATTCATTCTACACCACCTATCTTCATGCTACGTCGCATATCAGTATAATCATAAGGGACCGCAGCTGGCTGATATTGCTCATTTCCATTTCAGCGTCTGATTACAGCTACTGTCTCCATTCCTGATGGTCTGGACGTGATTAATTTGTCACTAATTGTAAGTTTAAAAACGCTTGGAAAGGAGGAAAAAATTAGAGGGCACTAAAAGCAAAGTGCTTTTGAATAGAGCGACGTAACGGCGGAGACGTGGCGCTGGAGACAGATGCCTGCGTGATTAGAGCTTATTAATAACCAACAAATCTCTGACGCGAGTGAGAACTGGAAGAAAGGTCTCATGAAAGCGAGAGACCGTCACGGATATATCCGTGTGCTTTAATGCTCCTTTTGTTTTATTCACTATCAGTGTTTTCTGTCATTCTGCCATCTCCTGAAACAATACCCCAATGGATCAGCATAAGACGAGGAGTTTGTAAAATCAACAGCTACAGAATTATCTTTCAGCTGAAGAGATGATAATAACGCTAGCATGGTTTATTTGGATATCATTTGCATGCTTATCGGATGGCTGAGAGCAAAAGTGACCAAGCTCAGATGCAGCTATTAACTAGTCTGAAATTAGCCATTGTGGACATTTCTACATCTTGATCATGATGATGTCCAGTGTCAGAGAGGAAACATGTCCAATGCAAGGGATGAAATTATTAAAAGCTTTATATGTTTATCATTTGCAATGTTGTTGAATCAAGGAAGAAAAAAGATGCAATTATGAATCTTCTTTAATTAAAGACTGATCATTTGTGTTTAAAAAATGTACCTTAAGATCTTTTTGAAGGAAAGCTGACGGTCTTCTGTTTAATGTTTAAAGTTTATGTCTAATGTTTCTTAAATGAGCCTACATATTAAAAACAATATAAACAATGCTATAAATAATAAAATCTTGCAAACTACACAAAAAAATGACTCTTATGTAATCATGCATCCTGTTTCCACACAACCGAGCTGTGTTTTATTTCCATGAATGGAGTTTGTTGAATGTATGCAAACTCTTTGCGTTGTGTTAACACCATAGAATGAGGTAGAATCCATGTGAAATTGTTGCTTAACTGTAACTTAACCCAGTTACGTTTAAAGAAGTTCCAGTGGTCAGTGTGTGCTTTAGTTGGGCTCTTGACCCTTATATTAGTAGAATCAATGTTGTTTTGGCTGCTGTCATTGATTTATAACAGCCAGACAAACCAAGAGCAAAACTCATCAGGTGATGATGATTTTGTTGAATCACTGAACGTATTTAGAGTCTACTATCTGCTTTGTATGTCTTTTATTGACAATCACAGGCTTGTAGTTACACATCCTTCACATTTTCTTCTGTACTATACCTGGGGTTAACAATTACCCAAATTGGGTTGGTTTTAAACCACTGTTTTTTCAACTTCTTTTACTAACCCGAACCTAAGAGTCTAATGAGAAATAGTTTACATGTAGCCACAAATGAATGATGGTGTCACGCTCAGATCACTAGGACACACAGGTAAGGTTTAGGTTTTATTTCGTGCATTAAACAGAAGGGTAATTATCAGCGGTTTCATCAAACAGGTGCAGTTAACAGAATACTGGATTCAACAAAGGAACATCGCTGGTAAGTACTTTTTGGTA
>JAUMHP010000082.1:1221610-1247425 GCA_032361065.1 Enteromius trimaculatus
TGTCTGGAATCACATGAAGTAACAGAACAAACTGAGACAGACTCAATCCAGAAGAACTGTGCCAACGTCTCCAAGATGAAGAAATAACCTACCTGGAAGCTACCTGAAAAACTATGGGCAAGTGTACCTCAGAACAGAAGCTGTAATACAAATATTTATTTGATTTAGTTCATAGAAGTTAATTGATAAATTATATCCATTTATGTCATAATTTTTGAAAGCATCCTTATTTTACAGCATTTTTACACGAGTGTGAACAGTACTGTTTTTTTCAGTATTTTTTTCCTAATCTTGGAGACGTTGCCACAGTTCTTCTGGTCTGTCTCAGTTACTTCCTGTGATTCCAGACAGACTGATGATGATCAGATCAGATTTCTGCGTGGAGCACTGGCTGTTATCAGACATTAATCTAACTGCATTATTACAATTAATAACAAAATTATTACAATTACAATTGACACGCTACCGCAAAAGATAGAAATAACCCACTTAAAACCTTTTTTTGTTGCTGAAAATACTAGTAGCCTAAGACTTTTGCACAGTACTACATACATATATATATTTAGTTGTCAAAAACAGTAGGCAGTATGCCATTGCGAACACTTTTTTAAGTCTACTGTACCTGTGAGTGATTGCCACAGCTCTCGGGCAATCAGAAGCACTTGTTGAGCACGAACAAGCAGACCTCCTTTTTCACAGAACTTACAAAAGAGCGCTCTCAACCATTCCCATCAAAACATCCAGCAATCTCTCATTTAACAAGTCTAGTCTGGTCTCTAGTGTTCAGGTAACATGCTGATTTGATTTCTTCCCCCTCTGAGTTACTAAACTTTCCCACGTCCAGTGAACAGATTAAAGGCAAATATGGATGCACGGGGAAATAAATGTCAAAATCTGACCTTTCTGTTGGCGCTAGAAAAGACGAGTGTGCGAGTGTGAGCATACAAAGTGATTCTGAGAAACAAAGATATTATCTGCTGTGAATAATTGCGACCATTTGAGAAGAAACAAAAGTTGGATTGTTGTTGTCGTTTCCTAACAATCCAACATTCACAAAATACTTCCAAGCCACATTTAAAAATAGAAATGTTCTTCAGTGAGAGAAACTGGAACAAAACAGGAAATGCGCAACAATAACTCAATAACAATAACTTGCATAGTTATGAAACAAGTTCATGAAAAAACAACCTGATTTTCAGATGACTGACAAAACGGGCGTCACTAGCGGGATTTCAAGCCAACTCATCAGCCGTATTAAAATAGAACCTGTCACACATTTGTCTGGATCTGGCCTCAATAGACACCATAAATCCAACTGTCAGTAGACATCAGCATTCAAATTAATTGCGCAATTAAGATTCTCTTAGCTTGGCAGATCCAGCCTCTAATGGATCCATGAAAAGTCTGAACTGGTCATGAAGAGGAATTTAATGTAGTGTTTAATTAGTGTTCTGTGCCGAGCTGAAACGAGTTTCCCGTATACGCTGTCATCTGGACCGTTCTGGGAGATTTTGGATTGGACTGGCGCAGCCGAGAGCGTTGACGAGTTGCAGTTATTGTATGTTTGAACAAGGCAACAGTCGTGAGCATCAACTCCAGCTTGGAGAGAGCTCCAATTGACTACAGATGGGCGTATTATTTGAACGTGAATACAAAAAGCTCATCGTCATTCATAGGGTTATTTTCAGGGAAGTTGAGCCAGAAAATTATGCATATGAAATAGTTTCAGGAGTGCAAAAAGGCTTTGAGAGCAAGTTTTTCCAAACAAACCAACTCAAAACTGTGAGAGCTTTCATTCGGATCTGTCAAGTCTTCCGTGAAAGAATTCAACGGAGAGACATTGGAGACTTCCTGCCGTCAAGACTAGTGCTGTGAATTTTGGTAATTTGGGCTACTTAAGTGCTATACAGATAAAAAAAGCCACATGTATTTGGGGTGAGCCATGGGTGTTCAACACTGCTCTCGTCACTGTCACTTTCTAGTCACCCAACCAATCAGAGTAGAGGAGGGGCGGGACTACTGACCGTACTCTGGCTGAACAACAATAAAGAAGTAAATATTGCTTGTCTCTGAATATGTTTTTACTAGATTGATTTGCCATGCTACCATAATATTGTTATGAAATATAACATTTGGAGAAACATTTCATTAGTACTAGTTAATAGTAGTTAACCATGGCATATCCCCATGATTAAGCACAAAGGAAGCAACTGTGTATGGTGTCAATTCTGGGTTAACATTTTTTTAAGTAATTAAACAAATAAACAACAAAAAAAAAGGCAAAACTAAAGCAAAAACTAAAAACACACAAAAGCAGAGCAAAACTAAACAGAGAAAAACCAAGGAAAGCAAAGAAAACAAAAAAGGAAAGGCAAACGAGCAAAAGCAAAAATAAAACTGCAAAAGTAAAAGCAAAGTGAATCAAAACAAAGGCAAAACCGAGCTGTCCATCCCCACTCAAGATGCTACCAGTTACCTGACTCAACATGCTAAAGTCAATCAACACAACTTGATCCTTAGCTGGAGGTCATTTCTATTTCCTCTTGTTCCTTTGTTTCCTTCTACCTGGTGTGGCTGAAGATTTCACAAAGAGTTATTTAAATTGGGCAGGGAAGAAGATGATATCCAATCTCCGCTTATCACTCTGTCTTAGCAGCGGTCACAAACACACCTAACTTCTGAGCGTTCTCAGCAGTGCCCACTGGGAGATCCAAAAGAATGATCAATTGCGGCCAGTGCAGAGCAGACGGTCGGCAGGAGAGTGCGGTGGGCTTTTTGTTTACACGATGGAATTGCGTGTGTGTTGTGTTGCTCTAATGCTCTCACGCCGCCGCTGGCCACATTAGTGTGCTGGATAATTGCGTTTTCTGACATGAATAATTCAGCAGCAGGGTGTTTGTCAGGCCTCGGAGTGTGTTCGTGAGTGTGTGTCTCACCGAAGTGGCAAGGTAAGATTTCATCAAGTGCAGGATGTCTGTCAAAACACATTTGCTCCCTTGCCGCTGTTGTCAGTTCTCTTTTTTCCCGTCTTTTCTCCTCAGTGGAGTTTTTGATGGCTCCCTGAGATGCCTATCACATCTCTCATTCTTTCCCTCTCTCTCCATCTTCTGGCCTATCCGTCTCCCGCTGAGTCGCGCTCCCTCCCTCTCCTCCCAGATCCTCCCACTTTCATCATTTCTCCTGTTCCTTCACCCACACTGACTACCCAACGCTCCTCTGACTTCCCTTTTTTCAGTTCTGAAGCACAAATGAGTGGTTTATATTCAAAGCTCTCTTCCAATTTCCGAAATAAACAAACCTGATGCAAATGTTAAGATGGCATGGTGCTCCATAGTCTCAGACGTCACTGCCGTAGAGCGCCAACAGACTGCTCCAGACCAATTTTATGCATGCGGCACACATAATGAAGCTCTTGCAAAATCCAATCTGATTAGCTTTACACAAATCCTGAGCGTTTGTGTATACAGGATTTTATCGAACTGCAGAAAACAAAGACCTATTTACAAGTTTGCAGACTTCTTCAGTGGCCCACTTCCAAAGATGAACCTGTTGATAGATTTGCCAACATGTTCTCACTACCAACTCGTCACATATTGACGCTTGTTCACAACCCCTTGGCGTCACTTTAACGCACTGGGTGCCCTGCAAACCTGTTTTTTTTTCAATGTGCAAGTTATGCCTCTACCTCTCAGATCCAGACACAGGTAATTCTTTGCATGTGTTTGTAAAAGACCCACAACCACAATTTCACAACAATATAAAACACATAACAAGGCAGATAAATACAGTCACAGAAATGTATTGCAAAACTAAAGGTTTAAGTATAAGCATTAAAAGTAACTTATGTTATATTCTAAGTCTTATAAAGACCCACAACATCTTAATGTGAGGAAAAAAATGAAACTTAAGGTTTCAGTTGCTAAAAAAAGTTAACATTTACAAAGCCATTATTATGCAAACGGTCACAAAACACAAGCGTCAATGGAATTTCACAACAAACCTGACATTAGGCTACTTTAGGTGACCGTTTTTGATGTGCTTGTGATCTGCCACAAACCAAGCAAAAACAACTCAGTTGTTTAAAGATCAGTAATCTTGTGAATATCTGACACTGGCCGTGACACACAGCACTTTGAGTGCCACATGACCTATAATTGCACTCAACTAACACCAGCCCCTCAGCCACACTCCAAGGACAGTGCTTCATCGATCCTGGCTCAACAGTCTCTTTGGAGTTCACTGAACATGCCCGTGGTGCGGCCTCCTTCTCTCGCTTCTCTTTCTCTTTTTCTCTAAAGGGCGAGGGCCGGCCGGGGGCATCAAAGCTCATTTTTCTGCGGCTCCCTCAGGACCAGGCTTCGGCTGTGAGCAAAGGTTAAAGCTGACGCCCCTATCAATAAGTCACTGCCTCTGCGAGCCCGCATCTGAAGTCTGCAATTCCCTCGACGGCTCGGAGGCTAATCGTATGCGTGCAGATAAATGAAAATAAATAAATAAATAAAATCCCTCAGCACGTTAGCGGTTAGCATTACTTGTATTTGTATCCCATTTCATAAAAAAGGCCTCCATTCTGTTACATTCTCTCCTGATGTCATTATAATAATGTGACGTTAATCGCGCTGTGTATTCGAATATCATAAAGCATAGACTAAGCACTTGGCTGTGTTGATTTATTAGACTGTAACCTGTCACTGCAGCAGAGTGTGTCAATCAGTCTTTTGATTTAGAACTTCCCCGATGATGCGTTAATTGTCTGGCACTGTGATTGGCTCACATGAGAACGTTCCCATAGCATCATATTAAACCAAGCACGCTCTCTCTCTCCCTCACGCAGACCTACAAAGTAGCATCAATAACTCTTTGCTGTCCTCTCTCTCTCCACTTTATTTGCAATAACTGTCAGCGGTAGAGCGATGCGTTTGTAATCTGATTTTTATGAACATACTTGTATGGATTATTGAGATCCTTTAAAGCCTGAATGGGGTGCGTTGAAACGCCGAAGCCTCCTGAATGTTAATGTGACAATAAGAGTAATGAAGCGTCCAACAGTTTATCTCTTCCCTCGCTTTCTCTCTTCCCACCCCTGTCGTTCTGATGTCTTAAACTCCAAATTTTAAGGGGGAGTTGATGAGAAACGAGGTGGAGAGGGAGACTTGGTGAAACTGTGTCTTCATGATGGTGTCTTTAATCAAATCTTGCCGGAGCCAGAGAAAGCAAGTCAAAGCTCATCTTCGCCCGCTCTCAATCACCCCGAGCTTAAATAAGTCTAAAATCAATCAGCCTGCGTTTGAACTTGCTTCCGGGGAGGTGTTTTTCAAGCCTCTATGAAGATGCCGCACATTAAAACATGCTGGACTCTTCCATCGATTTGGATGTGTACTTTAACTGCTCTATTTTGTA
This sequence comes from Enteromius trimaculatus, assembly GCA_032361065.1. Lineage (NCBI taxonomy): Eukaryota > Metazoa > Chordata > Actinopteri > Cypriniformes > Cyprinidae > Enteromius > Enteromius trimaculatus. Next base: position 1,227,011 of record JAUMHP010000082.1, read on the forward strand.
TCCTTTTTTAAGAGAGATGGCAGATTCCTTAACACTCTGCAATTGGGTGACAAAGACACGGTCCAACCCAGCCCTTCTCTGAAAAAAAATATACTGCAAAACTTTCAAAATGGATGGTCTCAAAGCATGTTAAACGTTATCTAAAATAGAAACACATGAATATGGCAATGTTTTATTATCTTGGTCACTGAAACATCCTTTATTGCATAACAAAAGTGAGACAAAAAACTTTTTTTAGCTTCTTTCTACAAGTCTTTAATGCTCTTAAAGACTTATTGTGATTTGTGTTGCAATGAACTATATAATGTGTAATGCTATACCGGGTGCTCTACAGAGCAAGTTTACTACATTAGAACAGCCATATATTTGGAACTGGCTATGCAATGCAAACATTACACTGTATTAGTTTACAAATCATGAGCGATGGTAAAAATGTTTTGAAGTCATAACATAGAGTTGTTCAAGGAACTGCATGAAATTAAGTCGTTAATTGCAGATGTAACCACAATTTGCATGGAAAAGAACACAATTTAACTGTTTTACTGCCACTAGTGTTTATTACTGCCACTAGAAATTGCAGTGAAATGTCTGGAGGCATGTTGTACATTGTAGATACGAAGGAACATTGTTGCAATTGGCCTGTCTTGACTCTGTATTGCAATTTTGTCAGCCATAGTTGTCTTCAAATTCAAGTATCTAGTAAACTCTGTTTAACTAGCTATAAACATATGCACACTAACTAACTTGGATTATCTTGCCCAGCATGATTCTCTCCTTGACCTAAAAGAGCTACAACTGACTGTAGAAGAAAACCGTTAGCTCTCACTATGGTCAGCTTATGAATGCAATGCATGCTTCTGGTGCATTCATATTTGTCTTCAGACGCATTTTGTAACAAATCAAGCTTGCATAGCTAGAAGCATTCATATATCAGGTTTTAGGCTTCAAAAAACCTGCCTGTCATCAACACTGCTAAGTGCAAACTTTCACTGATGCTGTAAAAAACAGATCATTGAGACAGCCAATGGGAGCCTTCAGCACTGGCAGAAAACAGAAGCATCTTTATGGGAAAAAAAAAAAAAAATCTGCATACAAATGTCAAGGCAGCCCGGAGTTCATCTGCACTCCTGAATGATCTATTATGGAAATAATAATGACTTTAAAACGAGTTAAGGAGGGTGGCAGCTGCCTCTGTAGCACACATGTGACCTAAATAGGCCAGAGGCAGGGAAAGAGTTGAAGAGGCCATTTCATGGTGCTATATGAACTCTGTGTGATATCGAGAGACCATTTATGGCTATTGTTAAGCCATTTTAAAATGGTTGCACATTTAGGTGTGTGTGTGAGTGTGGGAGTGTGAGTGTGTGACTCACCACTTCGCGGGGCAGGAAAGTGTCCTCTTGTCTGACGATGAGAAGACCTACAGTGCCTCCCATGGGAGTGGAGCGCAACAGAGCCACAACCTCCTCCTGAGTCTTACCGTTCAGATCCACTCCGTTAACCTACACCCACACAACACACAAAACATCAGAGACATGGAGAGCCGACAGAAAAATGCTCTCTTTTTTTTTGTCTTGACAACAAATATTTTTTTTTTCATTTTGAAAACCATATGCACTATACCAAACAAATTTTCGGTCCCACTTCATATTAAGTACACATTGCTACATAGTATCTACAGCTGTAATATTTCTGTAACTTCACACACGTAACACCCCTCAGAATGGTGTGCGTAAGTACACATGTGTAACAGAACATTGGTAACAACACTTTTTTCACTTAGTATATATATATATATAGCTCTGAAAAAAAAAAAAAAATATATATATATATATATATATAGATATAGAGAGAGAGAGAGAGAGAGAGCGAGAGAGAGAGAGAGAGAGTGAGAGAGAGAGATGTTAAAAAAAAACTAATACAATTACACAAAAAAAACCGCAACAAGATTGCTAAAACTGAAATTAAAAAGAAACAGAAAATATAAAAGTGAAAATAAATTAACTACAAACAATGACCTCCTATCACAATTAATACATATAATACACATATACTGTATGTATATATATATATATATAGGCTTGAGCATGATATTAAGAAGCTTGATCTGTGCAAAAATGGCACTGCTGTCAAATCTGATGTTCCAGACGCTGATGTGAGTCATCTGAAAGCGTGTTTAATAAAGCAACAAATAAAACCTGAATTATATTCCGTGTAATTATATCCGATCAAGCCTTACAATTAATTGCAGTCGCATTATTGTGACCATGACAACAGGAAGTACTGTCCTGATATTTCTATGGCAACATAAAGGCAAGGGGTGAAGCGAAAGCACTCTGAAAGGCCTCGACTCCATTAAAGCGATGAATCAGGGTTTGTTAAGCCAAATGGATGACGTTCTGGCTCCACGGTAGCATCTGGCATGAGAGCCTGCAGGTGTCCTGCTCCATTTCTAAATGAAATGGCCATTGTTGATTGGCTGTCACTGTAAATCAGCCATCAGCTACAGTTCTTTTTGTCCATTCTCTTTTATTAACATTATTTACTCTCCCAAACTAAAATGGAAAGTGCTTCTCACAGGGGAGAGAGGAAAACAATGGATATCTTGCCTCCGACAGACCAAGCCAAAGAGGACTAAAAGGGGAAATCCGCCGGAAAACAAGGAGTCATTGGGCCCTCTGTATGATACGCAAGATGTTTGTTGGGTTTTCAACATGTATTTGGTGCTGAATGTACAGGAAGCTGTGAACAGGAAGAGGAAGTGAAGGCTATGTGATGTCACTCGTCGCTCTCGACAGCTTCCAGGTTTTCTCACCTCGAGCAGCCGGTCTCCGGCCTTCAGACAGCCGTCCTGGATGGCGGCTCCTCGCGGGAGGATGTTCTTCACATAGATGGGGGCGGAAGCACCGATCGGGACGTCTCTGGAGGTGATGCTGAAGCCCAAGCCTTCCTGACCTGCAACACCAGCATAACAAACAATACATGTGTGAGCCAACCACAGAGTCTGTCTCCAGACCAACCCATGACAGTCTGGGAGGGTAAGCTCACCTTTTTAGGCATGTTTTTATATTTTTCTCTACATTTCATTATATTAAAACTGAAGGACTCCTAAAAACTTCTGAGTAAAGGATTAATTTCAAATGTTTTACGAATTCTATATTTGAAAAGGACTGCATATCGTCCGCAGTAAAATTACAGTCCTGCTCAAGTCTACTGTATCTAATAACTAATCTGAAATCCATCAGACAGATATTTTTATGTCTTTTAAGGTTACAGAGGGAGAAGAAGAAAAAAAAAACGCTACAGTGTTCCATGACCGCCTGCGCACACAAATACAAATTACACAGGCAAAGCCCAAGCATATGGCAACACAGGCCACCCTAATTAAACGTTTCAAACCCATCTGTGTGAGTCAGATTTAGCCCCGTGCGTTTCAGCGGCACGCGCTTCACAAATCTAGCGGGCCCAAACATGACATGCTCGGCTCATCACGCCAGCTCCTGCACGACATTCAGAAGCAGGCCAACTCCCTTCAAACCCAGGCTTTGAAGGGTCTTGATGTGCACATGCATCAGGGCAAATTGAGCTTTACAGCTCGCCACAGACGTTAGTAAATCCTGGAAAATGCAGTTAGGGGCTCAGACGCGGGGTATGCGCTGCAATTTGCTCCCTGTCCACAAAATGACCTTTTTGGGAGTGCCAAATGAATACGAATAGGCAGATGCAGGAGAAGAGCAGGGAAAGAGTAATGGTCAGGACACACAGGGATCAGTAAGGTTGACCTTATCATCTGTAATGGTAAAAGAAAAGGCAGTGGGGGAGATAGAGAGACTGATAGACCGGACACATATTTTTATCTGGAGACACATTTGTAGCCCTCAGGACTGTCTGTGTTTGCTTGGATCATGTGTCGTGTTCATGGGTTGTGCCCGAAAAGGGAATTTCTCAACAGGTTAAATGCAATATTCCAGCTTCAAAGCAAGTTATGCTTATTAAAACAACATTTTTGGCATCATAACACAACTTTAGCTCAGCTTGTGCTTCTTTCTTGTTAACAAATGACCAAGATTTTTTCTTTGCAAAATCCATTCATTTCAATAGAAATGGGTACAATCTTTTGCAATAGGTTAAAGTTAGTTATGTTGAGAGAAAGCTGCTTTGTTTAAAACACCTCTGCTTCTTCATAGATACAGTAAGATACACTAATAGGACATTGGACATTTTTGCCTATGAAATTGCAACAAAAGTTGGCTACACCTTTACATGAGAAGTGAATGTGGCTCAACTGTAAACTTTTAACCAGTTATTTGTTCATTTATAATTTATATCTAATTTTCAGAAACTGTCAGAAATTCTAAATACTAAATATTATCATTTAAACAACTTTATAAACATAAAGATTTTAACAGACGAATTAATATCAGATTTGTTTTATATGCTTTACATTTCTGCTAATCTAAAATTGACCTCATTCATTTCCATTCTGTGACGTTTTTACAATTTCTAAACGGTAAAATACTGTTCAATGGTAGCTACAATATGTGTATTTTAGTGTTGAAACAAAAACTCCCAAAAATTGTGTCATAAACCCTAAAATATTAAGAAATTTATCATTCATTATATTCAACTTTACAACTTAATACACAAGTTTCACAGAAAGGTTTAATACTTATAAACTACAAATATTTCTGCTATTCCAAAACTGTACTTTCATTTAATGTGTCATTTTTGTAGTTTATTCAGTCAGAGCCAGGAGAAGTCAAGCCAGAGTCAATAACCAAACCCCACCTGATGCCTAGAATTACTACAATCAAACTTTCGCCCATTAGGACATTCAGTTGTTAACTGCTCAGTCAAGTAATTACAGTGATGGAACACTAATAGCCCCACACTAATTAATCACGCACGGTGAACGGGCTGTACTCAGATTACCTTTCCTTTTTTTTTTTTGGAATTATATGAGAGAAAGACAATAAAAATGGTGTCTTTTTAAGTGAGCCAAAGTCTTAAAGGGGTCATCCGGTGCCACATGCACTTTTACAAGCTGTTTGGACTGAAGTGTGTGTACACAACCACCCTATAATCATAAAAATCCACAAGTAGTTTTCTTTTCATTTAATAAAAATAAGTTCCCCCTTCTGAAATCAAGCCATTCTTAAATGCATGTCGATGTGGCGTAACACAGACAGAGGCCACTCCCACATTAGTTGATTGACAGCAGCGTCAGACCCTCAGACCCGCCCTGAGTGAGAGTCATCAGACCGAGACACAGAGACAAGCGAGACTCCTAAGAGATTGAGGTGTTTAGTTGTTGAATGTATTAATGAACAGAGCAGTAGTGATTTACTCCGACATCTGAGTGACTGAAGATGCGGAGGATTAATGTTACGTTTGGTTCTGAAGGGAAACGCCCCTTTGATCAACAGAAATGTCACCTACAGAAGCAGTGAGCATAATGTCTTTTAATGAATCTTTGCTAATCACCTTTCATAGTAACGTGCTAATTAGCAAGTTTCACTAATATGGCTAAAAAAAGATCCTCTGAGAGTGCCTCGGAAAAGAGGGGCGGAGTCAGCGGAGCTCGTGAAGATTTAAAGGGGAAGTACACAGAACAGAGTGATTTCTAAAGACAGGGTGAGCGTTTTTTACACTATCTTTTAAACATTTTAAATTGAAATTTTAAATAAAACAAACTATATTACAAACTTTCCATTAAGACCCTAAAGAATCATATTAGCTTGTGGAAAATTGGCTTGACTCCTTTAAAGCTTAAAAAAGTAAGGCAGCACAGAAAATTACAGCATAAGGAAGAAATTAGGAAAATGCAATCCATTAATTTATCAGAGGTTGAGAGAGAAAGACAAATGAGAGAGGGCCGTGTGGTCTTAGACCTCTTAAAATACTATTTTAAGACTATCATAACCAGAAAAAAGACAAACGGACTAATGGAAGAAAGACTTTTTAAATGAGTGAAGCTCGAGCGGGAGAACAGAAAACCCTGCAAAAATCATATTTGTCTTATTTTCCATTAAAATATCTGAAACCAGCGTAAAACCAGCAAAAAAAGTACTTTTCCCCCTGAGAAAAAAAACTATTAAATTAAAAAGGTTTACTGTTTAAGATCATCCTCTTTCAACTAACCAAGACAGAGAAAACGATAGATAGATAGATAGAGAATGTTCACATATAACCCAGGAACACAAGTTGAAGCATTTAAATTCAGCGAGAAAAGAATTGGAAAAATCAGGACCTTAAAAAAAAGAGCGTAGGAGGCATAAAATAATATTTTTTACATTACATTTTGACTGATGTGTTTAAAAAAGCCTATAAAAGCACAAAGTGAGAGCTTTTCAGCACTACAGTCACTTCAGCTGAATGAACCTTGAGTATAAACAGCATTAGGTGTATTATTTTACTTCAGCAGTGCACCTGTCACCGAATCAAACTTGAATTTGATATAAAGACAGCATTGTTTTTCATAAATCTAGAGGGTTTTTTTTATATGTAGGTGGTAAAGTGCCCAGAGCATATAAATCTCTGAGCTGGCACAGACGAGCTGAAGGCAATCTGAGAGAGCTCTGACGGACTGAACAAACTCAGAGAGCGTCCCGGGCAGGGAGCAAGCCTTCCGTGTTTGTCTGAGTCAATGCTGAAGGATCTGTTCTCTCAGTCCAGCACACGTGCCAGAACATCTGCTGCCTGTTCAATCCCTGTCAGAAGATGGACTGATAGTGAGGAGTGTTTGGACTCCTGCAGAGAGGCCGGCTAGTCAGGGCTGTGTCTCGACCCACCCTACATAGTAAACAAGGTTAGATAAGCGTGTTCTAAATACTATGAGGTTTATGTATGCCAGGTGTGCTCAGATGGTGCAGTGTCTCTGTAAATCTCTGCATGTTCATGCATGCATTGGTGATTGTCACGAACAGCAGCGGGAACCTTTGCCTGAATATTAACGTTCCTACCCGGACCCTTTTAACCCACGTACCTCTGTGGATTCGCGCCAGGTGTTTCTCATTTCCCACAGTATTTAAGCTCTGAGTTTTGCACTGTTCAAACGCGAAGTCTCGATTTGCCCCGGCCATCTGTCTGAGCGTTTTCCATTGTTTATTGTATACCCGTTTTTGATTTCTGTCTGTGTTTTGGTTTTCCGACTTCTTGCCGCCTGCCCCGACCTGTATTTCCTGTTTATTGACTACTGATATTACTAAACCGACTGCAGCAGGCGCAATGATATTACATTTATAGTGTAATTTATAGTGCCTGAAATTGCTGGGGACTATTTTCACGCATTGCTTCATCCAAAGTTCCTTGATTGGGAGTCAGTTGTATCAGCCTTTCCATTGTATTTTGTTCTTAGTACACGATGTAACTACATGATGCTAATGGTCTAATCAGCTTTAATGATCTATGCTAAGCTGAAGCTAAAAGCGCTCTGCCAGACCCAGCAATCGGCTGAATGGATTCAAAAACGGTCAAACTCAACTGTTTAACTCTCGGGGGGTTGTAAAATGAGTCTCTTTTTTTAAAAGAAATTATGAGTTCCTTTAAGTAACTCCAGCATGTGACAGCTCAAAACTATCTCTTTTAATTAAAGGCTAGCCCTCCCCAACTCACTCCATATTTCACACGGCGCTAAAGCCCGGCCCATTTGTTGTCAGGATTTAATTGTGTCTTTACCGCGTGCTATCCTGCTGCGTTAACCTAATAGATGCCAATGCGACAAGCTCGCTGACAAAGAAACGTCTTCTTTGCTCTTTCATGGAAACAAGCCGGAGCGTGTTATTACGCCATCTCTGAAACCAGGACAGGGTGACGAAGAGCCGCCGCTAGTCGAGATCAGAGGCGCTGCTGCGTGCGCAGTTATAGATATTCCTACGACGTTGTGGTTTATGCATAAACATGCGTGTGTTTGTGTCTGTTTGTGGTATCTCTGATAGACATTTCCAGCTGTGAAACTCTGAGACGCGGCTCTGTGCAGAACCAATGGGATTTGGAGCCGTGAGTCTGAGAGGAAGCTGCATCTGCACTTTCCTGACAATAGCAGATAGAGTCCTTTGAAGTACTAACTGCATTAGTTACACAATGCTAGTCTCTACAGCGGAGAAGATACACCGCCGTTCGCACAGATAGCATCAGCTATTAAAACAGCAGAAAATACAGGCAACTTCAGAGGAGAACAAACAAACAAATAAATGCACGCCGTCTGTTATTTTTTACTGCAAGGGCGTTTTGATTACTTCATCAACCAGGCGTCTTGTGTTCCTTACATATTCGGTGGCCAAAAGCATTTGACAACAGAGACTAATTTAAGGTTAATTTAGCTTAATTAGATCTGAAGTGATGTCATGAAATGGCATTAATATTAATATTAATAATATTATTTTCAATATGAAAAAATATTGAAATTAAAAGTTCAACACATGCATGAGTGTGGCTTTACATTCAATTGGCCATATGCTTAAAATAATGCCAGAAATAATGCTTAATAATAATAATAATAATAATAATCTTGAAGTACTAAAATAATTAAATTAATTTAAAAATGTAATTAATTAATTTAAAAAATCGCAAACATAACAAAATGTCTAAAACTTAAATTATAATGAATAATATAAATGGTAAAATGTTACAAAATGTCATTAAAATATTAATAAAAATAGTTATATTAATGTTGTAACATTACACAAACAATACTAAAATAACAGGACCTTTGGCATTTAACTTGTTTTCCAGACAAACTAAACTATACAATATTTATTTATTTATTTATTTGTCTGTTTGTAAAATACACTTAAAACTTGTTTTAATGCTTTACTTGCCCTTTGTGTTTTTTTTTTTTTTTCCCCTAATATTTTGTTTAATTAAATGTTGCTTTCGGCAACTGTGGTAGTAAGACATTTCCCCACATCTATATTAATTCTGCAAAACTCTGCAGATTTGAAAACGACTAACAAACTGCATCCGGCCCGACCCCTCAGCGCTCCACCAAATCTGACTCTGTGGGATATTTCAGTTACTCAGGTAAATGCACTCATACGGGAGGTCATATAAGCGCCGTGTACCTTTTCTCAGCTGAACGCTGAACCTGCGGCCGATCTTCTTCGAGTAGCTCGCAGAGGAGGCGGCACTGGTGGGTCTGGAGAGATGGATGGGGCCCGGCAGGGTCTTGTTTGCTAGATGAGGTAACGTGGGATAGCCCAGGGTGGATTCGGCTTTGGACATTCTCCGCGGGCTGTATTCCACGCCTCCTCCCACCAGACTGGCCCTGTCCCTGGGGCCCGGAGCCGCCTGAAGACCCAGCTCGTTCTGAGACAGCAGCTCGTACTGTGCTTTCTTCACCGCTGGAACCACATGGAACAGGATGTGTGGAGAACGCATAGCCTGCCTAAACAAATTCTGGGCCCTGAGGGGAGAGAACACACACACACACATGTCTCAGTAAGGATATATCTCGTTGTCAATTACTGAACAGGGTTTTTCTAAGTACTTGGGTTGTTAAAAGCAGAGCACATGCAGAGGTCAAAAGGTCGGCTTGCTTAATCGCTGGCTAATTGTAGCAGTACTGTTGGAAACAAGGTTAATTCACATTATCTGCCATTTCCATAATCGCAAAGCCTTGGGGAGGAAGCAGTGAAACGTATTAGAGGCAGGAAGCAGGATCTGTTTTCATAAGTGTGCCACACGGAAGAGTCCATCAGACCTACAAGACATGGGAAAAGGAGCACTAAAAAACAGAATTAGTCTAAATCAATTAATCAATCAGTCAGTCAATAAAGCCATGATGTATATGATGTAATGATGAAGTAACTGATGCATATTAGAAACAAACACATACAGTAATTCTTATTAACTTAAAAACTACAAGACATATTCTAAAATCAGTACATATGCTATATATAACTTAAACAGTCAAAACAGAAAAATGTTGGGTATTTAAGTATTGGGTATATAAAGTATTTTCTGCTCACAAAAACTGCATTCACTAAACAGTTATATTGAGAGATATTTTTTTACAATTTAAAATAAGCCATTATTTTATCAAAGCTTAATTGTAAGCATCATTACTATCATATAATCATGTACTTCATGTCACTTTTAACCATTCTTGCTTACGTAAATTAAGGAGTAATAAAATACAATAAAATAAAATAAAGAATAGAATAGAATAGAATAGAATAACAGAAAAGAATAGCATAGAATTGAATTGAATGGAATATTCTAGAATCATTGTGATTAATCTTGAAATAGCTACTATGAAATTAAATAAAAAAAACTATGGCAAAATAAGAATAGAATAGAATAGAATAGAATTCTGACCCCAAACTGTTGGAGCAAACCAAAATGTAATTTATTCATCATTGTGATGAATCTTGAAACAGCAAACGTGAAATTATACAAGCAAAATAAAAGATTATGGCAAAAGCAGAAGATTCATGTTGAAAAATAGCTTAAATTTCAGTCTGTTCCTCACATAAATCAGTCCTGTGACTTTAAAACAGTGCACTTGAAATGACTTCAAATGCAGTGCACCAATTTCATGCTGTTTGTCAGTTGTGGAGAATGCAAGCTCCAGTCATCATTTTCTGAAGTGTTTAAACCCACATGAACATGAGTACACAAAGCCAGAATCTTCATTTTTTGCTGAACTACTCCTATAAACACCCATTGCGACTGGAGGTTAACGCTGCTATTTTGCATATAGATAGTTTGACCCAGAAACTTAAACCACGAAAGTATGAAGCTGTTTACTCCTTTAACACAAGAACCAGTGAGTTATTTCCGTCTCAATAAACTCTTCATTAGATCAATCTCTGAATCTAGAGAGACGCCCATCTATTTTTATGCAAATGTGGCCCTGCCCGCCTCCAAACGAGTAAAGTGGTGACACACGGCTAATCACGCGACTCCCTCTGTCTGATTGAATAATAAATGACTCCATCAACGCATCATTACATTGCGTTAGATCAACCACTGATAAATATTTACCCATGCAAACAATCCAATAAGATTAGAATATCGTTATGAATTATAACTCCGCATGGAGCACAATCAAGAAACAGAGGGAGCGAGAGAGAGAGATAAAGAAAGCATCGGTCTGTATGAATCCAGCAGCTGTGAGAGAAGATTAAAACGTTACTCTCCTGTGAATTGACTTCGCAAGCATGGAAAGCGTGAGTTTGTTTACCGATAACTAACACACCGAATCGACAAGTCGAACGCCCCGAGGACGCCAATATATACCAAGAACAAAGGGCCCTAATATGTAATATGTATTACACTCACATTATTGAGCCAGTGTGTATGTAACTCAGGAGGTCGTGTTTAATCCTTGACCCTGCTGGGTTGGTGTATTTGTACTAGCGGCGAAAGCTCCACCTATATATGTTCTCATGCAAAAATATAGCCAAGCAATTAAAACATAATAATGCTTTGGGACACTGGGGAAATTAACTAGTGGTGTTGAGTTTGTGTAAGAGGACTGAATGATGTATGTAAATTAGTTTTAGATGAGATTATGAATTATCCGCAGCTGTGCCCTTTCTGTGCCCTGTGGCGAGCCCTGGACAGTCATTCTCCTGTTGCTGCAGTGTTTGTCTGGATCATCTGGACCAGGCCGAGCCGCTCAAGACCGGACCAAAGGAAGCTCCGGATCATCTTTTCTGAGTTGTTGTTTTAGAATTCCCAAATTCTGGGAATATTTATTTTATTACTTTTTTAATTAAATTAGATTAAATTGGTTAAATTAAATTGTATTAATAAAAAGGATGATTAATTCTAGTCATGAAACTAATAAATTACCAGCAATTTATTAAAAGAAAAAAATAAGGGCATGTGAAATATGTTTTTTTTTTTAACCAAATTCTCTAGTTTTCTGGATTTCATTTTAATGGTTAAAAACAAAAGTATCTCTAAATAATGGATTTCATTAAAAAACAAGAAAAGAAAACGTATCCCTTCCTTGCCTCCTGAAGTGAAAATATTGTAGAAATAAAAAGAAAAATATAATCAATAAATATATCACTTGCTAGATTGTTTTAAAAATAATAATTTTTTTTTTTTTTTTTTGGCAGCCACCCTAGCATGTAATTTTCATTCAATTCTGATGGCCTCCAGAAACGTATAAATGTCTGAACATGTATGAACATGAGAAATATTGCAAAGGAAATGAATTGAGAAAAATAAAATATAAATTAAGCTTAATTTATTGTATTTTATCAATATTTGAATGTAAAGCAATATTTAAAATAAATATAAAAAAAAAAACAATGTAAAAAAACTCAACAATTTTTGTCAACAATGCCAGAGCTTGCTCAGTCCTAAACCTAAGATCATTTTATTTGCCAATGTTAGTCAATTTTGATTATATTATATCATTGTATCACATTACCATATATACTGTTTAATATTTGGTGATCACTTTATTGTACTTATGTAGTTTTTGTCTTGCTTCCAGCTAAAATATCTAAACATTCTTAAATCAAGAAGGATTTTTCTGAAAAAAAGCTAGTCAACACAAGTCAACACTGACTTCTTGCTTAGAACACACACACACACTCAACCAAACTGATGAGTTTCAGCGATGACTCATCTGAACACCTCTGATTGGCCGTTGCATTCCAAAGTTCAACAGGATAGTGTGTGATTGGTTAAAATGTGCAACACTGAAAAAATGGCCGACATGGTGCAACATGATCTTCATTTAATACCTCAATATACACTGTCTATTCATTCTTACTTTGTTGGTGATGTAATAGATTTCACTTCTTTGTGCAGGGGCACAAACTTGCCCCAAGTCCCCATAGCCAGCCTTACACACGCTCTGCCTACGGGTTAAGCTCTTATATTCATGGCAGACATCTCAAACAAGTTTTTGCGTGTTAATTTCAATAAATAGACATTTTGTACTGAGGAGGAAGTTTTGAGCTAGAAAAGTTAAAGTTTAATAGATTATCACGATGTTCGAACCTTCAAGGAAATCAAGAAAGATTTGTAATCAACCTCACAATAACCTCTACTTCTGCAGCTGATCCACGGGTGACTTCTGCAAACTTTAAACAGAGATGTTTTGCTTTGTTTAGTCAGAGAGAGATGAGATGAAAGGCTGATGGCGAGACTCTCAAAGCTCAGAGGAAAGCTGAAAGCTCATGAAAGTGTGGAAAGGACAGAGGTTGAAAGGATCAAGACAGTCTCTGCGTCTCCTCTAGAGGGGGGCTTACTGTTCGAATCGGATGTTGCGCAGGTCTGCGTTATTAATCCGGACGATACAGTCATTCTCCTGGAACAGAGCCTCCCGCTCCGCCTTCCCGCCTCTCTCCAGCCTCTTCACTAACAAACCCAGCGTCCTGAAACAGAAACGAACACGTTAGTGGCAGTGAGCTCAGATCAGACACACCACACTTTACTGGCAGAGCCTGACACAGACTGACACCAGCTAGCAAACATTGAATGGCTCTATGCAATAAAAATCACTGGATGTACATGCTGTTTGGAGGATGTTTTGAGGGTTATGTACCATGGTAAACAGCTTTCACAAAAACGCACACACTCTTTTTCCCAAAAAATATTTTTTGCAAGAACCTTTCAAAATTTCTGTTACACATAAATAATAATAATATAAATAATAATATAAAAAAACGGTTACACTTTAGTATAATTATTAACTTTATTATTATTCACACAGTAATGTGTGACATAGTTAGTACAGGATCATAATAAAATATGGCTTAATACTATTACTAATACTATTATTATTAGTAGTAGTAGTAGTAGTAGTAGTGTTAATAATAATAATAATACATCAGTAATAATAAATGCAAATGGTTAAATAGCCATTTATTATTATTATTGCAATGAGTAGCGTTTGGTGGATACTATGGTGATCATGGTAAAAAAGACATACAATAAAAAAGCAAACATGTATATCCTCTGCATCATTTCATGAAAGACTAGACAGTCAAGAACACTGTATATATTTCATATTCAAAGAAGGAATAAAGAAAGGATAAGAGTTAGTGATGGACGGTGCCGTGTCACCTTTATCAAATCTAGAAAGAAGAAAACATCCCATTGATCTTGAACTTGAAAAGTTTACTGTTCCTAGCAGTTCTCTTTCAACTCAATACATCAAAAAAGACTTTCTGAACTTAAGCTGACTTTGGCCATATGGATTTCTTGGCAGCGTTCGTGGACCTGCGGTGGTTTCGGATTCAGAGCGCTGTGGTCCTAATCTACAAACCCTGAGACGCAATCATGTGAAATACAGCGTCGTATTTGATGGGTTTAAAAAGAGACGAGGAGATTCTGATATAAATAGAGCTTACAAACTCACTCCCCAAGGCTCGAGGCTGTTACATCAGCAATCTTCAACAGCAAACTTTCACAAAAAACAATACATTAATAATAATAGAGTTTAGGAGCGTAAGTGTGTGTGTGTGTGCTGAGGGAAGCAGGCAGGATCCTTAGATGCACACACAGCAGAACCTGACTTTGGATAGGTGATGTGAATGAATGAACAAGGTATAAATACTTTGAGTGAATCTGCTGAGAAACAGACAGCTGTGTTTGGTTTGGCTGTGGTAAGTGTATGGTGTGTTCTTGTGAAGTAATTACACAGCTTGCACTTTGTCTTCATGATCTTGATGTAAAGCAGCTGTGTGAAAGAGCTCCAACTGGACTGATGGACAATCTGTAGATGCTCATTACTCATTAGTTTAAAACAGACTCTAGGTGCGGTCACACTAAGCTTTAAAGATCCTTTGAAGTGCCTTGAAACATGCAGTGCTATTCTATGTCATGTTACTGGATGTCGTGGGGGCTGAATGGCACAGGGCAGAGGGTAGCTGGGAGCTGGTGGCTAGGTAGATGTAAGCGATGGCTGGGTGAAGAAATAATAGAAGTAATTAAACAAATACAACTTGAGGGAGTGAGGGAGTGAGGGACGGAGGGAGGGAGGGCGGGCGTCCTGGAGACCATACAGGGCAGTGTCATCAGGTGCCTCCAGGACGGCAATGTGGACTTAGGAGGCCATGGCGGATCTGGAGCCCTGGGAGGCCGTGGCAACTTGAGGGCTGCCTGCAGCTGTGGCAGGACACTATAGCCACCCCCAAAATTTTCTTGAAAAAATTTCTGTGGTTCTTGAAGCACAAACTCTGGAGCTGGAATCAGGATCGGCACCCCTGGCCGTAATCTAGGGGCTGGAATCGGCACTCCTGGCCTTAACTCTGGAACTGGAATCGGGAATGGCTCTCCAGGCCGTGAATCAGGAACTGGAATCAGCAACAGCTCTCCTGGCTGAGGCTCTGGAACTGGGATTGGGACCGGCCGTAAACTAGGGACTGGAAACGGGATCGGCTCTCCCAGCCGAGACTCTGAAACTGGGATCGGCTCTCCTGGCTGAGACTCTGGAACTGGGGTTGGGATTGGCGCTCTCGGCCGTAATCTGGGTGCTGGAATTGTATCGGCATTCTGGTCGAGATCTGGGGACTGGAAATGGCTCTCCTGGCCGAGGCTCGGTAACTGGATCAGGATATTGCGGATTGGAATCCGCGGGGATTAGTGCTGGCATGTCGGTCCACAAATCTGGCTCTGGACCTCACGGACTGAGATCCATGTGAATCTGGAACCGCTTTCGGGAATTTGGGACTCATGGAACCCCATACTGTGCAGATTCCTGAAATTTTGGCACCGATTGGCCCCTATATTGTGCAGTTTGTTGGGAGAAAGGACTAATTTTAATTGTTAATTTGGATTATATATGTCATACATATGTCAAGCATTTTAGTTCTACTGACTGAAACCAGACGTTTACAGTAATCTACCTCTTTCTTAATGGTTTTAGCATATGCAGAGTGTCCATCTGTCATGTCGCGCATCTCACGTAGACAATTGTAATAATGTTACTTAACGACCACTTTATCAAAGGATATTTGTTTTCAACATGACTTTAAAAGCATTTAAAAATAGACACTTCAAGCTTTCTATAGACATGTGTCTGATGTCTGTGTGTCATGTTTTTGCAGAGTTTCAGTTCATTTTTTTTTGTGTGTGTATTCAAAAAAAAGTAGACACCTAACAGATTCGAATGGTGTATAACACTTACTTGTGTGACCAAAGTCAACAGAGTATTTTTAGTGTCTTTTGCACTGATAAGATAAAAAAGACCCCAATCACACCGGCGTGACTGTCGACATCAGAAAGTTAAGCGGTGGCCTAGAAGACTCAGCGAGAAGAAGACCACCTGTTCTTATCCACTGTCTTTAATTGAATAACAGTCAATCAGGATCCATTAACACCAAGCAGTTAGACCCTGCCTTGTTTGCTGTGAGCTCTGGTCATGTGATGCCATCTCATTACTGGAGCCGTGTTTCCACGTCTCAGTAATTTTCTGAGATGTCACACGTCTCGTGCTGTCGGCAGAGAGAAGATGCTGGTCATTTTAGAAGCTGACACTTGCCCTCGCCCTCGCCATCACCTCCATGCCCTCTATCAAGATGCTAATGAGTTAACATTCAACACCTCCCACCAATCACACGAGACGAGCTGATGAAGTCATTACAGATCTGCTGCTGTGGAAGTGTGCCATTGTGTTTGGCTGAGTATAATTGACATTTCTGATTAGTTATTAACTAAAGTATCAGGTGTGTGACAATTTACAAGCCTGGGATTCATTCAAGGACAAGACGACAAGGACAAATTACTACAATATGTGAGAAGAAAAAAATATGGCAGTTTCTGAAAAGATGCTTTAATTATATTCATAGCATGCTGTGCAAGAAATGTTACAGAGTTATAAAAATAATAATAATCATCATCATTCAATTAAAAAATAAAATATATATTTCTTTAAATATCCAACTAATATTTAGAATTACATTATTAAGACAAACTGACACAATAATACGATTATTATTACTCCAATTTAAAAAAGAAATATTATTTTAAATATACAAATAATATTTTGAATCTGACACATTAATACAACAACAACAACAACAATAATAATAATACATTTTATTTTAATGTTCAAAACAAATATTTAAACAATTCTTATTCTAAAAACTACACTAAAATAATATTATTATTTGTAATAATTGTAAATAAACTTGACTTTACCCAACAAATAATGTTTGAAAATAATAATAATAATAATAATTATTATTATTAGTAGTAGTAGTAGTAGTATTAACTTACAATTAAATAATTATTTTTAAATATACAAATAATATTTAGAACCTGATATACTGACACAATAATATTTCAAATAATAATAATTATAATAATACTAATGTATTATATTTAAGATATTCAAAACCACTATTAAAACCCAATTCTAAATATTAACCCAGTAACTGAAAAAATAATAACCACACTGACAGGTTATTATTATTGTTTTTTTATTGTCATTATTAATTTTAAATAAACTTGATTTTTCCAAACAAATGATGTACAAAAATAAATAAACAACTTTACTATTGATAATATTTTTATCGTTATCATTATAATTATTGTTGTTGTTGAATTTAGTGTGCCTATGCACTGAAACTTACAATTCAAAAGTCAATAAATCAACCATAATATGACTTTTTTTTTCTTTTTCTTTTTTTTTTCATAAATCAGCATCACATTAGGTCTAATAAGCGGAACATTTCCACTGCTTATAAACAGCCCTCTGCAAATCTTTCTATAGTCATCACTGACATAATTTGAACACTTTTTTATTCATTTGCACCTTCCTTTTATCATTTTGCATTTCTTACCACAGCTGACCTTGGATGTTGTGAATGACCAATAATATGGATGAGCTTTTAGTCAGATTGGGTGAAGCAGTTTAGATGAATTGACTTGGCCGGATTGAGGCTTTTTCCTATTGCAATAAAGCTACCTAATTTATTCGCCGTCATTCCCCGCGTCCCCTTTGTCCTTCTGGAGGGGAGCAGAGTGTTTAGCCTTGTCCCTTTCTGTTCTTTCTATGGCCTTATACAGAATCTGAGCTTCTGCATCTTTCATTATTCAGCTGGAGAATGTGGTTATAGAAGTCCCATATGTGTTCAAGAAGAAACTGAAAGAGAGCTATACTGTCAATACGTCCTTGAGGAAGGATGAAAAACCAAATGGATGGTACATGCTGGGGAATAAAAGTCAACTTCTGCATAGACACCTTGAGGGAAACTTCTCAAGACATGAGAGAAATCTGAAGGATGCAGAGGACACAACTGAGGATTACAGCCAAGAGCTACTTGAAAACACAACAGGCCGGTCTTAAAGGAGCAATGCGTACAAAAACAAACATTTGCTGTTAACTTGCTCACCCTCGTGTCATCTAAGATGTAGATGGCTTTTCTTCAATAGAACTGTAAAGAAGATTATTAGCTGCAACTGTGATCCTTTGTTATTATTACAGGTAATAATCTTGCAAATAATGTTCAGTTCATTGCACAGGCCAATCGTTTAACTTCATTAAACCTCAATATATCATCAGGAGCCACAGGGATTATTGTCATGTTGCCTGTATCTGCCTTTTTGACTCTAAAAGCGACTCCAATGAGCATGGTTTCAGCTTAAAATACTCTGTACTAAGTATTCTGACGAAAAAAATCACCTATAGTCATCTTGGATGAATAAATTAACAGCAAATCTTCATTTTTTTGGTAAACTATCCCATTAAGAACAACTGCAAGGAAGGAAACAATTAAAAACACAGTCTATGCAATGAATTGACAAGAATAAAATGGATTCAGGGAGGACAATATGGTTTTGTGGAGCTTTACCTTCTGTCTCCGGCGCTGAAAGGCACCACGTGGATTCCTAGCGGCCCACCGCCATTGGACACCTCAACCAGCTTCAGCATTTCACTAGGGACATTGACAAACGATTGCAATGAGAGGAGAAACAAAACAGAAGAAACCAAGTAAACTAAGAAAAGGCAATACATAAAAAGTTTGGAGCATGACAGAGCGGCTATGAGTGGCTATGAGCTGGAAGCTAAGGCTAGTTTAGATCCAGCCAAGCACAAGCCCATCTATAACCCCAGGGGCCATTAAGACACACGGGTGGATGGAGGACCCAAACAGACACTTCAATTAAGTGATTAGGATCAGATTGAGGCCTGCAGTGGGTTTTTAACAGCCAGGGAGTGCACACTACACCTGTGAGAGAGAAGCACACAGCATGGGATGAAGAGAGGACAACACACATCAGCACATGAAGCGATGAGTCGCTGCGGACTGCGCATTTGTATAATGTGTAATAAGAAACCAAAAAGACTATTTACACTAACTTCAACCAGTAACGTCTGATTGGGAGAGTCAACATTACAAAAGACTCATTGTTATTAATAATCGCTGCCATTACTTAGTAGACAGTAATACTTTCACAATTACATATATACAGATCATCTGCCATTGGTCAGCAAAAAATTATAGCTCCGCCCCAAACTCTTGCCATTGGTTGAGCTGTTGCTAGGCGGGGCTGGTGGAATTCTTCTGAGAGAACCACTTTTTAATTAAATTATAAATGTTACTTAAGCAGTTATAAAATGAAAAAAAAAGAATAATAATAATAATAATATATATATATATATATATATATGTATATGAACTCCCTGATGATCTGTTTTTGGTGGTTGTGAGAAAGACAGAAAGCGGTTCCTGAACCAAGAACTCACTCAAGTGAAGCTGATTCCAGACATGAATCTGCTCTTCCCACTGGCTCTATCCTGCTGTTCTTCCCGTTGTCTCTTCTCTCCGCGTCTTCTTCTTCTTCTTCTTCCTGTGGAGCACCAAATAAAAACACGGGGAGTCAACGCTTCTCCCTCACATCTCACTCAAAGCAGCCGATCTCTGGCTCGCTCTAATTGAATTGAGCCTCAGATGAGCGTAATGGCTGCTGTTTTAAATCAGGCTGACTGTGAGAGCACTGCCCTGACATCAGAGCGATGGCTGTAATCGATTATTCATATTCAATCAATCAGTCTGGGCTCAGGTCTGCTGCTAATTGGATTAGGGAAGAGTTGAGTGGATGTGCATTTGTTTCTTTCGCTATCCTTATCTAATTTCCATCTCTCTGTCTTTCTATTTCTCAACTTCTTGACACATCCGATATGTGCAGATGTCATTTTCAATTCTTGGAAAAATGCAGAACAATGAGGTCCTGTCAAATAATAGAGGCTGGATTGAAGGCAGGACTTTCATCAAACATACTGACAGATTGACCACAAGAAGCATGTAAGCTAACATATTTGAAGTGCTTAGTCATAGCGAAAAGGAAACAAAGGCCCTCTTTACTTTATTTTTTCCTGAATTGTATCTATGCAAAATAAATTTCATAAATAGTATTTATGAAAAATAATTTAATTTAATTTAATTTAATTTAATTTAATTTAATTTAATTTAATTTAATTTAATTTAATTTAATTTA
>JAUMHP010000082.1:1277677-1290936 GCA_032361065.1 Enteromius trimaculatus
CTAATCAAGTCCAATCAGTATAATCAAACACAGCTGGACTCAAATGAAGGTGTAGAACCATCTCAAGGACGATCAGAAGAAATTAACAGCACCTGAGTTAAATATTTGAGCAATATTTCAGTTTTTCTTTTTTATTAAATCTGCAAAAATGTCAACAATTCAGTTTTTCTGTCAATATGGGGTGCTGTGTGCACATTAATGAGGAAATAAATGGCTGCAATATAACAAAGAGTGAAAAATGTAAGGAGGTCTGAACACTTTCCGTACCCACTGTATTTGTATAGCAGAAGCAGAATGATGGATGAATGTTTATAGAACAATAAATGAATATATAGATGAAGAAAGGATATAACTCCACATTTAATGAGGTAATTCACTTAAGAATGAGAAATAAGAAGTGCGTGTCTTATTATTAAAAACAGTAAATTATGTTGATCTAAAAGTGTACCGATGCAAACAGGTTTTCTGTAAGGGGTAGGTTTAGTGTTAGGGTAGTGTTTAGGGGATAAATAGCATTTGGTCAGTATAAAAGAAATAGAAGAAATAGAAATAGAAGTCTATGGAAAGTCCCCATAATTCACAATGTGTGTGTGTGTAGTACTGTGATAGTAAGAACTGACCTGTCGCTCTAGGCTGTTGGTTCCGCTGGTGTTGTTGACTTTCAGAAAGCCTGCTGTAGTGGACCATCGAGTGGGGTTGTTACGAGATGGTTCCTCTGGCTGCGGCTGAGCTTCGGGCAGGCCAACTAGAGCCGGG
Organism: Enteromius trimaculatus; assembly: GCA_032361065.1. Taxonomy (NCBI): domain Eukaryota; kingdom Metazoa; phylum Chordata; class Actinopteri; order Cypriniformes; family Cyprinidae; genus Enteromius; species Enteromius trimaculatus. The sequence goes on from JAUMHP010000082.1 coordinate 1,278,434, forward strand.
TCACTGCTGCGGCGTACATGTAAGGGCATGTCTGAAACAGAGAGATGAGACAGATATCGTTAACGCCATATTTTCTCACTTTTTTCACTACAGTACAGCAAGACATCCTTCCCACATGTTCGCTGATAACAAACACAGCACTTCAGCGGAGTTTCCTCGATTTCCTGGAGAAAGGGCCTTTTCAGCCCCACAAAAGTGAGACAGGGACACACAGTAGTACATTTCTGTCTGACACAAAGCCAGTTCCTTTGAGCCTTGCAAAGAAAGGCGGTGGCAATAGGACCATTTAGCTGGGCTTGTTCTGTGACACACATGCACCACACACGCTTTTGAAAGAGATGGGAGAGGAGAGCCAGAGGTGTCCCTGTGCTGCTGCGCTGTAATGGGTTTGAACTGCAGGGCAGGTGGGGGGGGATTAGTCAGATACCAGCTCGCACTTCCTGTCTCACACAGCTCAGATCACCGCCGCTCTGGATACCAGGGTTCTGTGCTTGTGGTCGTCTACACCTTTTTATACTTTTTGGTAACACTTTCTATTAAGCCTCCATGTTTAAAGCATTATAATAAAAATGCCTGATAACAAAACTGTAACCACAGAATGGTACAAATGGTTTGGTTATCCCATTTCTAATTCTGAAAGTTACTGCAGTAGCAAGAAGGCAGCATAACTGGGCAAGCTGTATTCACTGTTAAAACTGAGTAACTTCTATTTTAGACACATTACTGCTATTTAATTTATTCGGCGTTGCTCCAACTACAAACGTAGTTAAAAAAACAACAACACAAAAAACATTTCACTTTCATTTTCTTATAATATGCACTTATTTTTACTCTATTTGTGCATGACTCCCAAACGATTCAATCAACAATTCCTCCAGTGATTGGTCGGCTTTTTTCAAAGCCGTGTTCGTGATCTTTTAATGCTTTAAAAGCGAAGCCTAGTGGTGAAGAATAAATGTGCATTTTCATTCATACCAACACGAAAAGACCAACAAGTGGGCGGCAATATGCTAATGTTTCATTTTGACGTCAACGTGAAATGGCTTGGAAAAAAGAATACCTTTATAATACGCCAAGCATGCGTCATATACAGTAAAGTGCTCTATTTAATGAACATCATAGAAAATATTAAACCAGTTCAGAGTAAATTAGCCACAATTAGTGGCACATTCTACCCAAAGGAAAAAATAAACACCCGGAGGAAGTATGTTCCCTGGCGGAGCATGTGGGTTCTCTTGTAAGGCTCTGTACAATGCATTAGGTATAGCCAGTGTTCACATGTCATCTGCAGTAGCGTCTGAGTGTCGATAGCCAGATTTACTGTTAGTGTCTTGCCACCTGGCAGAAGCTCTGAGCGCTCTGAGCGGTGGAAATTTCTCAGCTCTCTGGTCTCCGGGTTTATGACTTGCTACGGGTGTATGTGGTACATCCATAATTATGCAAATGCCCCAGCAACCACCTGTCATCCCTCGACAATGTCCTACCGCAGCATATGCCCATATTGCGACTACCATCTGATACCGTGCCCATGCATATGCAGCTCACAGGAAGTCCTAATTTTACAGACGGAGATGTTTCGGTCAGGCCACAGCTCACCACATGCAGTCAGAACCGTGAAATCCGAATAGCCTAAGGCTATACAAAAACACTCCGCAGACCAAGGGAGGCCTTATTATTCAATTACGAACTGAACTCAATAATGATTTTTAATACACTTCTTTTTGTCAGGGGTCAGTTCACATTTGGTTCAAGGCTCTAATGACAAGGCCCCTCTGTCGAAGCGTAACTGTATGACTCTAACCTATGTCTGGGATCGCATTCAATAATTAGCTTAAGGCCAAGATGGCTGAAAACGCTGAAGAAAAAAAATAAAAGATCAAATGACATCTAAATACATCGTTTCAGTCTCTGTAAAATTACATTACGTATTACTAACGTCAAACAAGCAATAACAAGAAGTGACATGCGGATTGCAGATAATGGGAGCGGGAACTAATGGGGCTTTCAGAAAAGCAAGAAACAAAATCAAAAACAATGTTTTATTGAATGCGACATGGTTGTTGAAGTCAGCCAGATCGCATCTGATCAGCAATGTCAGCAATCTGTACAAGAGAAGTCAAAAGATGTCAGTGGAAAGTGGTTTAACAACAAATATGTCAAATCATGTTGAACGAATCCATGTGGAACGTCATATTTTTCGGCCCGATATTTGGTTCATTTTCCTTTTTTACTATCCCTACATTTCATATGCAGAGGATTTCTTTGAATATATTTAGGGAGCAGGTGGTTGCTCATCCGATGCATGTGCTCACATTCTTGTTTGATTTCGTTAAGAACCTAATCACAAAATCTTTGAAGGGATCCAAACCACTTGCTAATCTGCAACATGTCGCATTATTCTACTAATTTGGATAAATACTTTTCCTTTTTTTTCCCGCTTACTCATGATTTCCTGCTAAATTAGTTTGTAACTATCCACATGCAAAGACAAAAAAATCTGTGTCTTAAGCCAAACCTTTCAATTCAATACACAAAGCATCTGACGCATGCAGCAACTTTCCCATGCACAAACAAATGATGCTCGGGTGGAAATCACATGAGTTTAAAATGTCTCTGCATATTTTAATATGAGAATATTTCTGCATATTTTTAAACAATGAGGGCATGGATTGTAGAAAGCATGTGATGCTGCTCTCACAATATTGCTTTTGTCGAACAGCCCATCTAGTGAGTACACACAGAGGACACACGACCCCGTTTTATCCCACTCCAGCCAATATAGGCTCCTAATGTGTGATCGGATTATCTTTCCTCCACCAGAAATTGGCTTCCTCTGCGTTTAATAACCAAGACGACCACTTAAAGGCCTGTACCCATCGATCTCAGGTGTGTTAGGGGTATGGCCAGGGCATCTAATGAGACCAAGGGCCAATTTCAGCTCTCCATGGAGGATTATGAATAGAGGGGCCTGCAAACAAGCTAGACACCAAAGATGGGGTTAAACTCACCAGGGACGCCCTCTCAGACATCATATTTACATCTCTAATCCATCGCCTCTCGTTGAGGGCCACGCAGTGGTGGAGATTAGTCCGTACTTAAGAAACAATATTCACTGATTTCTCTGATTTCTCTCGATTACACTTTGAGATACGATATCTTTTGCATCGTAAGACGCCCGCAATATCGTGTCCAACTTTAACTTGTTCCTCTATAAACCTTGTGTTTTCCGCTTCGCTGAGTTGGCAGTAATAACATGCGATTTACTTCTGACTTTTCAAACACAGGGCTCTCTAATATATTACTTACTGCTTCCAATAATTTAAATTGCCTGTGTGTCCATTTTGTCCTTGCGGGCCAGTTACCTGCCAAAGGAAAGTGTCCCTGACTGGCTGCCAGTAGTGGGTAATGGAGAGGACGGGGAACACTGAGGAATACTGATAAGGCTATGGACGAGGAGGCAGTGATGAGCTGAAACAGTTAGGCCCAGGTCTCATCTTTTTTTTCCCCTTGTTCTGTCACGTTTCATATGCTGCAAATGAAATGATTGGCCAAACCAGGCATAATTTTACGGATTTCTTTGGATATTACAAACACGACCTTGGTTTTCTGATGGATAAATATTCTATGCTTCAAGGACTGACCATCGTGTGAACGGTTAGCGGGCTGAGGAGTCTAATTGAAGGTGTTGAGTTAATAAAATATGAAATAATAATGTCTTTGCTGGAACTCTTTTTAAAGAGTCAAGTGTCACCAGAGCATCCATATTGATATCTCTGGAGGTTTTTAGACAGGGACCTCTTTCAACTATATCTCAACCTACATTTGCATTTGCCACCAGGGTACAAAAAGTCTTCCTGAAGGAGATAGCTTATAGCTTTCAAGTTGGGGGAAATAGCCTGGAAATTGTTCAAAAAGAATATCCTGGAATTGGTTCAAAAAGGAAGAGGCCTCAGATGACTGTCGCCCGCTGATCGGGAGGACAACCCTCGGTTTAGAAGCAGCTAATCTTGAGTGGATCTCACTGAGGCTGGGTTTTTCTCTCTTGGGAAGAAAGTAGGGACTGTAGGGACACGCTGGGAGGATACTGAGGCAGATGTAGAGAAAGAGCGAGTATCCTGCTTGAGTGCTGGAGCATTGCGTCTGGGCAGTGTCTGTGCGGTTCGACACGGTGGAACGTGAAAGGTTTCAGGCTGTACACAGACGGGTGAAAGCGGTGATTAAGGAATAAAGAGTGAAAAAAAAATATGAATGTGACAGATAAGGGGATCGGAGGACAGAAGGATACTAAAGCATCTCAACTTCTGGATACAACTTTCACAAATCACCCTTTAACATTTTATTTGTTTGTGAAGCCGCTAGAGCTACTAACATTTACCCTCTGCTTGTTCCTCAGGGAGGGATGAATAAATGGGGCCAGAACCACAAAACCAGTCATTAGGGACTGAATAAATAAGCTTTCCATTGATGTATGGGTTGTTAGGATAGGACAATATTTGGCTGTGATGCAATTATTTGAAAATCTGGAATCTGACGGTGCAAAAAAATTGAATATTGAGAAAACTGCCTTTAAAGTTGCCCAAATGAAGTTCAGAGCAATGCATATAACTAATCAAAAATTACATTTTGATATATTCATGGTTGGAAATTTACAAGATATATTCATGCAACATGATCTTATCCTAATGATCCTAATCATTTTTGGAATAAAAGACAAATGGATCATTTTGACCCATGCAATGTATTGTTGGCTATTGCTACAAATATACATGTGCTAGAAGCCCAATGCTTTGGTGTCACTGTACAGATCTTAGTAAGTACTAAGTGTTTGGTATAAAGTTTGGAGAGCTGTATTGTTAAATGCTGTCTAGTCACAGTTCAAATATTAAATCATGCTCAAAATAGACCCAGAAAGTCCAGGGTCAAATTCCCATTACAAAAACATGACTACACAAGACTAAAGGCAAACTAATCTTAAAAGACATCTTGGCATGTGAGATATGTTTTATAAACTGTACTAAATCAAAGTTCGACAAAAATCAGCACATACTTTCCATACAGTCATACAAAGAAACAGCAATGCTTTCTCTGGCTCTCTGAAGAGCGACAAACACGCAGCACAAATGTTAACTACACTAAGCAATGCTGGGAGGATCTGAGGAGTCCTAAACTGAAACGCGTCTGCTGGAGTTACTGCTTCCAGACGGCTGGATTTTCTGGATGAGAACCAAAGAGACCAAAGAAGGAAGCATGGAGTCAGATATAACCATCAGATAAACAAGAATGAAGTGGAAAGTGTACATATGGAATGAAAGGGATAGGGAAAAGGTCTGGAAAGCCATGCCTGGGTTTCATGAAATGAATCCTGACTCATCTGGGTCGACGTTTCCCACATGTTGGGGACAAGAATCAGAGTGGCACGAGGCAGAGCAATTAACTCAACACCACAGTGTCACCGACCGACTGGAGGAGAGGAACGACAGCAGGAGTCCCTGGAGGAGCGCTCATCAGCTAAACAAACATTTCTGCTCAGCTGTTGTTCACATAATGAAAATACCATGGAGACATTCCCTCAACGCTACACTGACCTGGACCAAAATCTTGATATGGAACAGTTACATGTTCAGAAGTGAAAACAGACATTCAGTGAGGAAAAATATAGGGTGGAAATGTATTTAGGAACTGTACGAGTAACCGATTGGATAATTAAATATATAGGTGTTGTCAGACTAAATGAAAAATAGCAGAAAGCATGCCCAAAAATCTCTAATTTGGTGAACATTATTCAGTAATCCACACAGCCTGTGAGGTCATTGTAAAAAGATAAGAGACAAACACATGTGTAATTCCATTTGCTACCACTAGTGGTGCAGAAACTACTTCGTAGGCTGAGAACGACCAGAAGAAGGTGAAGAATTATGGGGCGAAAGGGCCTGGAAAAGGTCACCTCTGGTCAGACGAGTGGGTGTGAGTGTTTATCTGTGACAGAAACATCATTAAACAAGAAGAAAAAAACATTCAAACTGTACTGCTGACAAAACCAAATCCACGGAGGAAGAGTACGAATAACAAAGACAAATGTTCGGTTCAGACACACAGACGTTAGTTTAATGAGCAGATGTTGTAATTTGGAAGGAGATAATGTTTCAGTCTGTTCTGAGATTACACCCTTGAAATTTCTATTGCAAATTGTATTTTACTCTGTATTTGATGCATGAAAGAGCCCTGACGGGTAACAGGATCATGGGAAATACTGTACTGTATGATGGGAATATGTCACCATTTAGCATCAAATCATGAGACAATAAGGACAGCTTTTTGCTAACTAAAACAATATTCAACATTTAATTACTAACATTTTTTTTCCAACATACTGTCTGTGGACAGCATCTGAGGAATACCAGATATATTCAGTTGGACTCATTAACGTAAAAACAACTGAGAAACATGTTTACAGTAATGAAAGTCTAGCAGGCAAGTGGAGCTTAAGGTTTAAAAGCAAATATGTTAAAAGCATTTATATTAATTATTAAAGCAAAAATAAAAAAATAGAGAGACTGTGTTCAGTGATGTACAAATCTGCATAGATATTTTCTTCCAAGCCAAAGCTAGGATCATATGAGCTCATGTCAATAAAACTGATCATACTAATAGAACAGACAGTAGTATACTGTAACTGTGAAATATTACTTTAATGCCATACTAATAATATAGTATAATGATATAATATTCTTTTAAACGAGGTGCATGTAGAAAGAGCTCTGAAGTTCCACTCTTAAAAATAAAGGTTCTCTCTTGGCATTTATGGTTGTATGATAAACCTTTACCATCCGTGAAACTTTCCATTCCACAAAATGTTTTATATAGTTGAAAAAAGCTCTTTACACCAAGAAAACATAAAACCCTCTTTTGGAACCCTTATTTTTAAATGTCTATCCTGCTTTTTTTCTTCTTCTTCACTGAAGAAGCTGTTTTCTTTGAACGAGCGAGACTTTGGATTCTTTTGCCAGAAATAATGAGAAAAAATATCAGTGCATTTAATGGTAAAATGCTTTATGTGTTTATAATTAAGACTCTACATAAATATAATATGGTTTTAAAAATCAGTTTGTGGTTTCAAGCAGTAAAACAAGCTGTTCTGTACAGTTAAATATAACTGGAAGTGAATGACATGAAGCCAGAGCAGTGTTTCTTCTATTGCACTGCTAGGAAAAGCCCTTGATTTGTAAGAGTGGATCTGTGTTTTGTTAGAAATTGAGTGAAATACTTGAAATGGATCAATTACCGTTATTGTGCTGTGTTATAATCACACCCGCTATCAACAGACAATAGGAACAGACAAAACACTTGCCAACTTATGCCCCCAAAGGCCATAACAAGTTATTATAAATTAAAACCAGCGTATTTTAGTGCATACACTTAAATACCAACTATATGCATCTCAGAGAAGACCTGCAGTGTCTGCACACTTCATTCACTAAATTAAACACTATTTGTATTCCAACCACGTCGTCAAGCATGAAAAATCATGACTAAAACTTCTCACAAAAAAACTTCAGAAGATGAAAAAGACAATATTTTCCTCATTCCGTAAAGTAAACGCTAGTGGCAAATACGTTCTCGCTCCTCAGGGAGCCACGGCGAGGGGGAAAAGCCTTAAATCAACACAAAACTAAATACATTGTGTTTGCAGAGGAGTTCCTCTTCAGACATTATTTCAACTGACAGACACAAATTTCTGCCAGATTGCAGTATTATGTTCTTCTGGTTTCAGAAAAGGAGAAACTTAAGCAGCGTGACTTGTCAAAACTCTGAACGCCGTCGGATCAATTCATCTTTCCCATGCAGTGCGTACATCGACAAAAATAATAACCGCAGACCGGTCGAGGGAAAACGTTTCCTCGAGATCAAAGCAACGATTCACGAGCCAAAAAAAGCACTCGCCTTAATGATCTGTTGGCCCCATTGTTTTTTTTTTCTTAAACGTATCAGTAAAGATCTGGCCATGGGCTGAGTTCACCTATGATAGAGTGCTATAATAAAACGGGAGGGCTAGCGAGAAGTTTAAAACAAACAGCACTTAGAGCTTCCCGGGCGAGACATCGACTCCCAGGAAATTCCAGCGAGATCCGTATGGACTTTCTCATCTGCAGAGGCTGCTTTATCTTACGAGGCTGACAATACGTGAGTTGAGTCACCTACTCTCTCAATTCCTCTCTCTCCAGCTGTCAACTTAGTTTGCAAGAGATAGAGCGTTTCAATTAGCGAGACATTTTTCAAAAGCAAGGTCGATGAGTCCCGCTCTCCTCAAACGTGAATATATACCTCCGTTTTGCCTTTATTCGACATGTTGTGCACTGAACACGTGACATCCCACCGGCCCTCATTGTTTCCTGGCTTGGCGTAGGTGGCGTGTGGTTAGAGAGGGAAACACAGCCTCCAGACATGAATCCAAAAACACTATTCCTGAGACTCAACGGTGCCAGGATGAGCCCGAGGCTACGGCCGCCCAGACTCAACCACGCATGCAAATCAACTCTCCAATTTACTAACACTTGACAAGACAAGCAATGATATGTGACTGCTAGCCCACGCTAAGGATGCTTATACTCCAGAGGATGTTTTGTCAGGGAGCTTGACAGGAAATGAACGCATAAGATCTTTGGTAAAAGAGGACTTGGGATGGAATCAAGAGAGCTGGTCTTCAGAAAGCACAACTGGATCCACCTACTGGAGTTAACGTTATATTCACTCAACGTATAGTCAGAAAACACTTTGTTTTGCGCAGGGTTATTATAGTTAAGCGCAACCAAAATAAAACATTTCCATTACTCGAACATTATTTAGTTAGCTAGCTGCCAAAGAAAATTGAAATTGAAATTAAAATTTAATTAAAATGAAAATGTTCATTTAATTTTAAGATCCAGCACTAAAATAACTACATCTAAAACTACCAAAGTTTCTTTTTACATAAGAAAATTATATTAATAATAATTAATTAACAATTAATAATAATTTTAAAATAAATCAACATTGGCATAAACATTTAAAATAAAATAATTGCATATAAAATAAAATAATACAAATGACAAATATGAAATGTACTTTGTGAAATGTAAATGTGTTATTTTAAAATGTAATATAATATATTAGTTACACTAATATACACTACAGTATATCTTAAGATGCCTTGAACAGAAAACTTTCCTAACAATTTCAAGAAATTTTCAAAATAATTTTAAATAAGGACAAAACAAATATTAAAATAAGCCAAATAAATCAAGATAATTCTTATTTGAATTAACTTTACAGTATATATGTGTGTATGTGTTGAATAATTATACAGTATAAGTGTTATATCTACAGCAAGAGAGTCATATAGATAAATAAAATCATATTATTTTGGCCGTTTTTAATATTTTATGCACATTTTATGTGTGTACATGTATACATTTTAAATAAATATATTTATTTATTTATTATTCACACATAAAATGTGAATAAAATATATTTATTAAAATTCATAAAGAATTGCCAAAATAATACAATCGTATTTATTTATACGATTTTCTTGCTCTCTATATATTTATGGCCCTAACCCTAACTCATAAATGTAATGCCAAGCTCTAAAATGTATGATCAGGTAGTAAATTATGTTTAAAATGTATTTTTAAAAATCCATATCTTTACACTTAATCCAGTAACTGTAAAATTCATGGGCAATATTGTTGAGGACAGTGTCCTTGAAGTCCAAAAAAAGTTGAGAAGCACCGATCTACAGAAAAGCAGAACACTTTCTGCTCTCAGCAATCTCTCAAAACACCTACACTTCAGACTTGGACACGGACCATTTCCATTTAATCTGAATGTGTTAAGAGGCTAATATGTCATTTTAATGGCAGGACTTGCATTCAAAAGCACAGAGAGACGGAAACAAAGTCTGGGAGCTGGCTGAGTCAGTTTCCTGTGATGCATATCCGAGCGAGGCTGAATAGAGAACGGAGTGTACCGCAATCTAATCACAGATCATTAGCAGATTAATGAGAGTCTGATTAAGCCAATCCCCGGTTCTGACCCTCATACGACTAGAAAAAAAGACTAAATATGTAGAAAACTTTCAAAGAGCGGAGGAGACATGTTCACTATAAACTCTAATGAACTCCAGAGTTTTGACTTCTGACGCTTGTGCGTGTTTTTCTCAACACACAAGCACAAATTATGTGGGTGTTTTATTCTGACAGCACCATGGGAATCAGCAGAACGAAAGCGATCCCGCCTTAGTTTGCATTCACAAAGTTGATCCCACTGAAGGGAACGTTGCTTTGTAGTCAGCCTTTGAATTAAGGGCTTGAAACGCACCGTGCCCAATGAATGCAGATGACTGGGTGACATTGCTAATGATCCAGCACGTGTCTCTGCTGAAGAGCTGAGCCAGGTGGTTAACAGACTGCAGGAGTTGACTTAGCATGCTAGCGCTGACGAAGGAAAGGAGAAGCCAGAGGTGGAAACACGCAACGATACCTCGATCGATGATTTGAGAGCAAGAGAAAAGATCAATGAAAACATCAAGAGTGTTCGCAAGACAACGTTAGATCTGACCACAGCGATGCTTCAAAAACAATCAGAGCAGACAAAACATGACTGTTACCATCTAAGCAGGCCGAAGGAAACCAGTGCAGTTTAACTGTGCAAGTATCTGGGTCACTGCGCGGGTGTTTGCTAGTCGAAACTAATTTATTTATATTGCGCTTTTCACAATCGAGTGTTACAGCTGCTGTTGGCTTTTTCAGTGGCAGTGCTTCTTTCATTCATTTTTCCTATAAGCCTTCATCAAACCGACCAGCTACGTGGAGAATCACAACAGTACAGACTTTGATTGGAAGCAAATGATTTTAAAAAAGTGGACGAAAGACAAAAGTACTTTAGTGTTGAGGGCAAAAACTACAATGCCATGAACCACTGCAAATTATATTAACTAAACATGAGAAATATACAACTATCCATTCTAAGTTGTTGATTGCACACATACTGTATATATATACAGTATATATGAAGAGTTCAGATGCAAAAAGCCTCTAAAAGCGATCTTGCTCAAAAATGAGATAATGATACTGAGTGCTCACTGCAACTCTGATTGGCAGATATTCTCTGCAGCCTTCTGGGTAATGTAGTTCCCACTGTTAAACATGACTATTTGATCATTTTTCTATCGTCTCAGATGTGTCCAAAAAGTGCTGAAAAGTTGTTTCTAAAGTATTATTTTATTAAAGTCTACACCTAGCCTAGCCCTAAACTTTGACCCTTTACAATGATGAAATACTAATTATTGCTGTACAGCGTGATGCTGTATTTATATGTGCATGCTCAGGAGCACTTTTTTTTTTTAATTATACATTCAATAAATTTCAAATACAAAAACTATTTCAAATTTTAAATGCTTGGGGGAGATATAACCAATTTCATAGGAAAACATTGAAGAATGCACACGTTTCCTTCTTTGAGGGCAATATGTATAACCCCAAAAATCAAATAAACTTCACTGGTGAACAAAACTTGTCCCCAAAGGATATTTTTGTCACACCTCATTAATAATTGTTTCCCCTGCTTTACAGAATAAATGCAACTATCAGCCATAATAAGCTTTAGATTAAACTGTAGCACTTTTACAATTCTGTGACTAATAGTTTGAGTTAGGTAAGCTTTCCGCCCACTGCAGTGTCAAGACTAAACCAGGGTCTCTGTCGCTCCCTGCACATTCATTTGTCACCGTCGCTAATGGAGCAGGGTGGCGTGATGAAGAGATGACACCGCTAATAAACCACTGCTCCGACGCATTCCCGAAAAGGCACTTCAATGACAAAGAGCAAAAAGTCACTTGGTGAGATGCCACGGGCACGCAGCTTGATTTTAGCGGGGTGGTTTCAGGGCATTTCTGCGTCTGGTTGGAGGTCTGTTTGGCATGCTTGAGGGCTAGCCTGATTAGCATGAAGAGATGTGATGGTTGGATCTTTAGAGAGAAACTTTCACAATCGCACAAAAACAAAACAGATGGGCAATCAGACACGTTCAGCCATGCACATCAGTGCACTGATTCTGCTCTTGTTAATAAAAGAAAGAAAGATGGAGCAAAACAACAAAGAAGAGAGTGAGGTTCAGAGAGAGAGAGAGAGAGAGAGAGGTGAAATTAGGCATACATTAGTACAAGCCAAGGTTATTATAGTTCATTAAAATGAAAACTGTAAATAAAACTATACAAATTAATTAAATAATTAAACAAAATGGAAGATTACATGTATTTAAATAAACCCCAACCTTCAAACCTCAAACTTCAGCCGAGGCAACATTTCTCATTTTGTTGAACTAAAATAACTAAATCTGTTAAAATTAATAAAAAAAAAAAAAAACTTTGGTAACACTTTAGAATAGCGCATGGTTATAAGTCATTTCTAAGAGATTAGTTAATGATGAAATGTTCATCTACAAAACATTCACAGATGATCAATAAG
>JAUMHP010000082.1:1296037-1306084 GCA_032361065.1 Enteromius trimaculatus
GACGCATCTTTTTAGCCAAGCGTTTGAATAAGGCGTCTCAACTTTTCCTGACATCATATCTGATCAGATGTTCATTACTAATCTATTAGCTCTGGTTAAACAAATCTACATTTTCTTAGTTTGAACAGCAGCTACGCTAATCTTGTTCCTATCTGTTCTGTTTCTGCCATGGGATTGTCAACACACAGCACTACCGAACTCTTCGAATGTTCCTTGTCTGTTTGATTATGTCAAATTGATCTCTACCTCACATCTAGGCCATATGTACATGTACAAACTACTACTACGTATACTGTAAACATTACTTTGGTGTAATTTCACACAACGGGTGCTCAACTCCAGGTGTCCCTCAGCGGAAGCTTAGAAAGCACAACAATAAATAAAATCAGTGGTCCAAATACACAATAGAAGAGACTGCTTCACCTGTAGTACTGTCGGTGTGTGTCCTCCAGGTGAAGGTTGTTTTCGTGGAGATTAACACATGGATCTTTTCACAATTACGCTTCTTACGCTAACAACGCGTTTTTATGCACACCACATCATAAAATTAAAAATCCATTCTCCAAAGCTTTATTTTTTATTCAATCACAAAATCAAAGCTAACTAATATATATTCAAATGAGGCTGTATGATGTGAACTCTTGAGTGTGAGAGGATCAGGCCGAATCTGAGCTGTCACAGTTAATCATAGCTGTATCCTCTCTCCTCTCCACACCTGACTGAGTGTGTCTCGCTGTTCTCCAGCACCGCTTCCCTTGACGCTTTCAGCTGCCCACTCAACCCCGCCTTCCTGTCAAGGTCAGTCCCCATACGTCCAGTGTCAAACACAACTTTAACAGAGCACACACTGTGCTCTTCGAACCCACACACCTCTGACTGACTGATCTACACCTTCAACAAGAAACAAGCTGATTTGTGACAAGGCGAGATTCAGGATAGTTTTTCACAACTTTTACTACTGATGGTGGTTCACAGTAAACTAAATACGAGAACAGCCTAAGTGTGTCTTAACTCGAATCAGAATCAGAGCATTGAAAATCAGAAACAATATCAATACACTGACGATTAGATTAGAAGGATCGAATAAGAATTAGAGATTCAGATTCAGAAAAATGATAATCAGTAGAATCCGTATCAAAATCAAAATCAGTACAATCAAATCAGTATCAGTACTTTGAAAATCAGAACTAATTAAGTTCCGAATTTGTAGATTCAAACAAATCCGAATCAGTACATTCAAAATCAGATGTTTCAAAGATTCCGAATCAGTAGATTCAAATTCAGAAATCCAAATCAGCAGATTAAAGACTAAGCTGATCAAAAATAAGACGATTCAGGGTTCAAAATGATAATTAATAGACTAGTAGAAAAAATCAGAAATCTAAACCAGTACATTGATGATTAGAAGGATCAAATAAGATTTAGTATCAGAAATATTCAGATTCAGAACAATTAGAATCAGTAGATTTAAATCAGAATCCACAAACCAACAATCAGAACAATCAAATTAAAATCATTATTTTTAAAATCAAAATCAATTTGAATTAGTAGACTCAAAGTCAGTATCAAAAATCAGCAGACAGAAAATTATAGCAAACAAAGCAGAATCAATACTTTCCAAATCAGACGTTTCAAATCAGACGAATCAGTAGATTCAGAATCAGAGCCGAATTCAGCAAACTGCCAGTTAGATGTACTTTAAAAATGAGAAGACTCAAAACAATCATTATCAGTAGATTGAAAACCATAATCATTATCAGCAGACTGGCGATTTGAAGATTCAGTTTCTGAAAAATCAGAATTAGTACTCAAATAAGAAACAACAGCTTAATCCTTATCATTTTCCCATTCCGTGGGGATTGTGGGTATTTGCTGATGGAAACGTGCATACTGCATCTGGTTAGGACAGAATGTACTGTAGTAGAGTTTGAATGGGAGGGTGACTCACTGGTCCTGAGGGCCGATGGGGTGACCTCGATCTCACTGTTGTTCTGGTAGGGCTGGAAGGCTGACAGGTTGCTGGAGTTGAGCTCCCCCGCGCTGAAGAGCTCTGGACTCTGGGTGCCTGTGGAGCTGGCGCTGGTGCCGTCTCCACCATGATGGGGGTCCTGCTCCTCGTACACAGCCACCAGCTGAACACACACACACACACACAATTACGTTAATCACACTGCTGTTTGATAAAAATATCATACTAAACAAATTCTACTAACTATAAGTATCTCAGTAACTACACACCAACTAATTCTTACTAATACTACATGTCAACTTTTAGAGTAGACTGTAAGGGCTGGATTAGTAGAAGAAGTTCACATATAGTTTCTGATAGTATGTAGTGTGTTGTGGACTCATCAAAAGCAAAGGGTTAGAAGATATTAAGCAGAGAGCTTCCTGCTACTCTAATGACTGCTAGTTGACATGGAGTTGAAAAGTTACTAACGGTTTAAGTGTGCTATTGAAATAAGGTCACCAATGATGCAACTAGAAATGAGTACAGAACATATTTACACTGAAATATTGGATTTCTGACCAGTTTCTCCTTTTTTCACTATTTTTTATCTGACATTTTGCTCTGATTTCTAATACCAAAGCCTGCAAACCAAAAATTAGTAATCAAGACATACACACCAACTCTATCAGCATTCATTTCATAACTCTATACTCTCTCTCTGCCGTATTTCATGTATGCACCTCTGTTTTTTTTTTTTTTGTAACCTGATTTCAGACTAAATCAAACATCTGATAGTCTCCAGAGCTATAAAAGAGCTGCGAGCATATTGTTCTGGGTCAACTCCTATATTGAGAGAAAGTGAGAAATTATGACTTATGCTATGATACATTTGAAAAGAATAGATTTATTAAATGGTGAACACGTGCACTACAGAGGCAATATTTCGGAGCCACACACGCCTGCACCGCATAATGCTGCAAAAAGGAGAAAATTGCATAGAGGAGTTAGCGGGGAGGTTAATTCATCAGCTTTTGTCCTGATTTCTGCCGACATTAACGGTTCACACATCCAGCAGAATAAATGGAACCAGCGAGTCACATGCAAGCCAACACAGAGATGCTATTGTGTGAAGCAGTTTACGTCTGTTGATTTGTAAACGCTGCTGCTCTGTGCTTCACATTCATCTATTTACTCCTCGCTAGCAGGCAGAACTCGGACCTGGAGCCCAGTCATATTTTTTCTCTACTGTCTTTCTCTCTCATGCTCTGATTTCAAAATGGTTTATGATCAGCCTAATTTAATATTAGGTCATGCATATATATATATATATATAAGCATGACCACTGCTCGTCTCACGAGAGACCACCTTACAGAGCCTCTCTAAATGTGTGTCCTTGCATACATAGTTTAACTATAAGTACTAAAATATCAGAAAATATCATCCAAAAATCCTAATAATAATCAGCACCTGAATCTCTTTAGCATCATTATATTTCACCCAGCTGTATTTGAGTGACAGTTCTTGATGCTTAGACGTCTGTTAATTGTGAGGCTCAGTTGTTTTCTGCACAGTCCTCAGTTGGAGAGCCGTCGCTCACTTCAGTCCGCACTCGTAATCAGACGGCCTATTTGTTTATAAATCAAACAGTATTTATGGGGACTTAAGAGGCCCGTCTTTAGGCCTAAATTCAGTGAAGCTCCATGGATAGCCAGTAAACTGCAGTTTTAGCTCTCTGCTGGATCAAGAGTCCTCGCAGGGGGGGAATGGTAAAAATACTGGTTTGAGAGGGTAAACAAAAATTCCGCATGTCCATTTCTGTGCAGGTGACCACAGGAAGATCAACAGAATAAGATTCAGTTTCAAAACTGAAATAAATGGATGGATCGAACATTAAATGGATCAAAAATATGGAGAATAAGTGTACTGTACATAGATTTAAACTTTTAGATTTAAAGCAGTAAAAAATACATGTTTTAAGTAGATACAGCAAAATCAATATCAGTAGAATAAAAAAAACCCCGAAAAATCTTATTCAAAATAAATAAGAATTCTGAATAAGAAAAGTTTATTAAAAATGAAACTATTAGTAGATTTAGAACTAGAAAAAAACATTACTTTTAAAAACAATATACATTGAGATTTTTTATATTCCTAATAAATAAATCCTAAGAAACCATCAGAATCCAATTGTACCTAACACAGATGCGTTCATTAATCATTTCCTGGTGTGGACTAATAGTTAGCATACTAAATCAAACATAAGTGAAGACTGAGCTGCACTCAAAACCCACCGAACATTCTAAACCACTTAGTTTTATTCCTAGCATACAGAAAAAAGTCCAGCATATGCTTCACATCCATGACTGTCATTTTTATCCTTTTTGAAAAAAGCATAAACAAAACTGAATCGGGACAGTAAAGTAAAGTTTCATGTGACCTTCACTGAAGAACAGCTCCAGTCTGAAGCGAAGAGATTGCAGGGTTTCAGAAGCATCCACAGGCCTCTTATCTGAAGTGCACAAATTGTTCAAGGGCTGTTTTTGTGCAACAGACCCAGTTCGGTTCTGCTCTATCACAAATTTGCAATACAATACTTCAATTTCCTTCCTTAGTTGTTGTATCTGTATATGGACATAAGAAGATAAGAACGGACGTGTCCTGCCAGAAACAGACACTGTTTGTCTGCACTGGATTGAAATGCTAATGATGATGGTGACAAATACGGCATGACGGATCAAAGTCATGTTTTGGTGAGAAACGTTTGTGACAAGAAACCAGAAAAGCTGAAATTTAAATAAATGCTAGGCTAAAATGTCGTGCGACAGCCAATCTCTGCGAGGTGACATCCATCATTAACAAATCATAGTTGCTGGTGGATTCAGAATAATAATCGTGTTGCTACATATTACTATATTTATTTACATTTTTAAAAGGTGGTTTGTGTGCACAGTAAACCCTAAAATGTTATCAAAACTCAACAGATTCAAGGTAATTATGCAGATCAGACAGTATAATTTTAAAGATTGATAATTCTTCAACATAAACAATGGCTTTACTCTTCAAAACTGCAACATAACAGAATTTATAATCCTTATAAATCTTAACATAACACTTCATTTAAACAATTCTAGGTGATTTTTGTTTGTTGTTATTATTTCTTTTTTTACTTTAAACAAGTTTTGTCATTTTACTAATCATTTTACATTCCTAAATGCATTTTGATGTTTTAGTTGAAATATATTTCAAAAAATGTTTTTTTTTTTTATCAAAAAAAAAAAAAGTTTCTAGAAAAGACATAAGGCAAATCACATGCACGCAAACACACAATTGCATATGTTTCGCCTGTTAAATGCAATTTTAAAAAAATTATCAAATGTCATATGAAGTGCGTAGTATGTATTATTTCTTTTATTGTTAATTCAATCAGGCCAATAACAGACTATTACCTTCACTTTTAATGAACTAATGTGTTTATAAACTGATCTGAGATCGGGTAAAAAGCAAGCAATCAAACGCATAGACACTGGGTCACAAACTCACTATGATCGCCCCCTAAAGGTCAAGAATTGAAATGTTAAAAATGTTCTGATATTACGAAGACCGGCGTACTGATTCATGCACGCTCCGAATCACTGATTTGAATCAAATGATTTGCAAATGTTTCAAAGCATCACAAAGCAGCATTTATGAGCAATAAAAATGTCTATAAAAGTTATATCAACGCTGAAACACCTCACGCAAGTGTTCAGTAGTTTATTGTTTTTGTCGCATTATTCATTTTTCATTCCCAAACCAATGGCCCAAGTCATCATTGCCACCTTGTGGACAAACTGATTAATAAAATACACACAAAAAACCAAGTACGGGGTCAACCATTCATTATCAGAGTGAACAGGAAGAGGAAAACCCAAGGAAAGAGTCCAGGTGAATCTTCCCAATGCCTTTCATGTCTTCCTCCTTTGATCTGGAGGCTTTGGGAAGTGTCGGGTGATTACAGTAGGACCCCGATGCGTGGGTCTGTTCCATTAACTCTGACAGTCAAGATGTCATGTGATCCACGAGGACATTGTGATCGCCAACTATAGGATGAATCAGAAGGCCACAACTACTGTAGGCATTAGCATAAGCAGAATACCATCGTGCACTTCAAAAGAGTTTCTGGAGCAGGACGGATATCGTTCAAACGCTATCAAACGAGTCATTTTGACCTTAATAGCCTTGACAGCGAACAAGATAAAACCGAGACATTCCTGCAGCTATGCCTACAATTACGACACGGGCCTTTAAATGACTCTCCCGAGCCGCCAATTTCCTCTGAGCAGACCTGCTTGGGATTAATAAAGTTTTATTCCTCATCAAATTCTCACCTCCAAACCACATTTCAATGGGAGCATGGCAAGGATTTTTATGGCTGAATCATGAAAGCGGCCCGGCCGAGCCTCCGGCGGCGGTATCGCACACAACCAGAGAAAGCTCAAAGTAACTCACCTCAACTTGATTAGCCACCGCGGCTCAATGGACTGGCTCGCGGCGAAACGTCCAACTGGTTGGATAAACGAGCGGTCAGGGTTTCATCAGCTGTCAGGGTTTTTTTTTACTTTGTAAGTGAATCCACACGGAGCTCAAGGCTGTGGGATTAATGCGAGTGAATCATTTGTGTGAAACCTCTACTAAACTCCTCTGGGCTATTAAAAGAAGTCTTACGGCGCAAAAAACTCTTTGAACTCATCACCGGCTAAAAAAAAAAAGATATGTTTTGGACAAATCTGAAGCAAGCGAAATAAAGTAAACAAACTACAAACACGGCAGAAAAGCGGCACCACAATGTATCAAAGAGCTTCAATGTACAGCAACGTTCAGGTTTTCGGCCTCTGGCAACTCAGTTAAAGTTAGTTAATATTTTACTAGAATTTAAGGATGAAAGTAAAAATATACATATTTATATATTTACGTCCCCAAGACGGTATAAAGAAAAAGGGATTTTTAATGAAATAGTTGAGTACGCTTCGGTAGCACAGCTGTTGCACAGCAGAAAGCGGTTTGAAGAAGTTCACGTCTGAAAGCCTCTAAAACCAACAAAATGCAAAGCGTGAGTGTGTAGAACGAGGCCAGCTCATGAATGACATTCGGCTACAAACAACAAAACACATCTGCTCGCGAAACAATCGCATATTAATTTACGCCAAGCTCCTAAACGCCAGCGGATGACAGCGTCGCCAGGCGCTTTGGACTTGCCAGGATTTCAAGGGTGGTTAATTTAATGGGCTTCTAATCGAAAATTGTCAATGGGAATTGCAGTCCAGTCCAAATGAAGGGTCATCAAAGAACATATGGTGTGCACTGTTTAGCCAAGAGCGTTGTGCTAGTAGTTCACAGAATATTGCAACAGGTTTTAACCAGGTTTATTTCTATTATGCAAAAGACTCTAAAATCACTCTCCTGTATTTTTGTTGTTGTTTTTTTACTCAGCATTTAGTTCAGCAGGACATTAAGGAAACTACACATGGCACTTTTGTAAAGGATGATAGTATGCATGAAAACTGACAAAATTAACTTATCAACCAAATCATCCAACTGTTGCTTCCAAACTACCATGACATGTCTGATCTTTCATAGAAAAATCCCATAGTAAAATTATATATATATATGATTTCTAAGTAAGAGAACTTGCAAAATCACAAGGTGATCAAATACTTACTGACCATATATATAGTGAGGTCAATACTTATTTGATCACCCTGTGATTTTGTAAGTTCTCTTACTTAGAAATCATGGAGGGGTCTACAATTTTCAGCATAGGTGCATTTCCACTGTGAGAGACAGGATCAAGAAAGAAAAATCCGGAAGACACATTGTATTGTTATCAATTTATTTGGGAATTACTGTGTCTAATAAGTATAACCATCGTTTCCTGGACTACTATCAGTAATACACTAAGACGAATGATGAAGAATGATGAGTACAGTATATCCCAATAATACCATACCTACAGTGAAGCATCATGCTCTGGGGGTGTTTTTCTGCACAGGGGACAGGACGCCTGCACTGAATTAAGGAGAGGATGAGCAGGGCCATGTATTGTGTCAGAGCATTAAAGATGGGTCGTGGCTGGGTCATCCAACATGACAATGACCCAAAGCACACAGTCAGGAAAACCAAGAGTGGCTCCGTAAGAAGCATATCAAGGTTCTGGAGTGGCCTAGCCGGTCTCCAGACCTAAATCCAATTGAACATCTTTGGAGGGAGCTAAAACTCTGTGATACTCATCAACAGCCCCGAAACCTGATGTATGGAGGAGTGGGCCAAAATCCCTCCTGCAGTGTGTTCAAACCTGTGTGCAAACATTTCAGTAATATATAAAATATCAGTTATACCATTAATATATTTGCATGGTACTTTCCTTCTAAACATATCACGGTATTCCCATTGGTCTGAAAACAGCAATACCACGGTACCATGTCAAAACAAAAATATAGTTATACTGTACCAGGGTGCATGGTAAGAAATATGTCTCTTGGTCTCCCTCTCTCTGTCTGTAATGCTGAGCATTTGTCATCATTTAGTTGCAAGGGCATCCATAAAGGACTGATATTTCATTTACTTTCCTCCACTGAAAGGTTACACACCATCCCGGTACCGTCCCATTTCATTTCAGCCTCCGATTCTTTTGCCTATCTCCACTCCTTCCATAAATCACACATCCATCAAACGACTATCTTACGCCATTCGTCAGTGACACTCCAAACAAGAATAAGGTTTTCTCTCACGCTTAGAATAACTCCTGCTGTTATGTAAGAGACAAAGTCGGAAGAAGCAGAAACTTTAAGGTCATGCAAAAAAAAGTCTCAGTTGAAGGTCTTTGAGGCGAGGCTTGGGCCCGTTTCCGTCACGCTTTACTGAACTTTTCTCATCACACTTCAGCCTTTGAATATTTCATCGTTTTATCTATCCATTATTTCAGTAACCCGGGCCTTCCTCATGCTGAGTGCTTAAACCTGTTCTGCTTCTCATTAACAACATCAAATATTCAGACAATAAGTCCAACCCTCTCGCTCCAAATCCCCCTTGTGTCTTACCTTAATACATATTTCAAAAGCGCTGCCACATGGGGAACATTTGCTGCGCTCTTGTGCCTGGTTGGGAACTTAAAGATAGTGCCGAAATTAGCTGGAAACGAGGCAGAGCGATAACGCTTGAAAGCAAAATGTAGCCTAATTCCGATGACAAAACTAAAAACCGGCGCTGTTTGTTGACCTCTATTCGCCGAGACACAGATATGGGGAGACAGGTACTTTTTGCACCTGAAAGTGATGATGAAAAGAAAAATAGAGCGAGTTAGCTGAGGAGGTGGGGAAGGCGGTGTGAAAATACACGGCGCAAGCAAAGTTTAAACAGATTAGAGACTCATCCTTTCAAATCCACTTGGCCGAGATTTTTAGCGCTGGCCTTTGAAGTTTCTCTTGAGCTGCGCGAGTCGGGGGAAATGAATTCATTCTGCGTTTTACGCCCGTGTTGCTGCTACCTACACAGTGCTGACAGAATGTAAAAATTCCAATAAGCTTTTCTCCCCTTCTCCGTGTTAATGAAATAAACCCTGGGCCATCTGCGTTACTTTTATACGGCCCAGAAGGGAAGCGCAGAGCGGCCTCAGCCTTGTTAGACCTTTCGCTACGATGTGAGGATTTGAGAAAGCCAGGTCAACAACAAACAACAAGTCTAAACCATTACAGAGGGATGTAGAGCTCGTAATGCCATACGGAGCACGCTCGGAGGCCTGAGCTGACATTCAAATGAGTGCAAAAGAAGAAAAAAGCTGCTAATGAAAAGCGGAAATGGAGTTATGTAAAATACACATACTTTTTATGTAGTTTAGATTTAAAAAAAAAAGTAACACCTTTTATAGAATGTTTGAATGTGGAAGTTTTCAGAGAGGTTTTTGATGTGAAAAACGTCTAAAATCAGAACAACACATTAAAGCAGAATACGGATTTGCGTTTGTGTCATCATCTTTCTGCAAAGCTGCTCTGAAACAATCTGCACTAAGGTCGCTTGACTACATATAAACCACTAAAAAGTCAAACATACACAAACAATT
>JAUMHP010000082.1:1311843-1324063 GCA_032361065.1 Enteromius trimaculatus
GTCAGATCAGCATCTTGATGTGGCACACCTGTGAGGTGGGATGGATTATCTCAGCAAAGCAGAAGTGCTCACTATCATCTATACATTCACGCTAAAATATCAAGGTGAAACTTTGTGAACAGATGGCGTTATTTTTTTATCGCGCAATAAGAGTCTCGTGTTAACGCAGATACCGCCCCATCACTGATTTAAATAGAAATATGTCAGTTTGAAATAATAATAATAATTCACAAAATCCCATGCCAAATAAGTCTAAAGACAATCAAGAGGAGAAGGCTGCAGTGTTGCCTTCCTCTCCTCAGTTATGGCAGAATGAGAGATGCTGGCTGATATGTTTACCTGCATCATTCCCCCTGGTGGCCTATGAGCCACACACACACACACACATCATCACAAAGAGGCAGGCCTGGTTGTCTGGGCCGAGAGATGGCCTCAAAGGAAAGCCCTGTCATTACCCGACATCTGCAGCCGGAAAATCCACTGGGAGAGAATATATGAGAAGAGAAAGAGCAAGAGAGAGCTTTCCACAGGCCACGTATCTGTCCCTCACATTACAGACACAATACAGACAAAACTGTGCGTTCTTTCTGAAGGAGTGTGCTCTACTTCATTAGTATAGCCTACTGTATACACCGCATATTTTGTTATATTGTATATTGACAAAATATTCATATTTGTGATAATAGTATTCAACTATTGCAATGATTTATTTAGCTATTAAGTTGTATCAACAGTGAGTCATTACACTAGTTTGACAATTTGAGGGAAGTTCAAGAATGTTAATTTCTGTGAATCACTTCAAACTTTTTCAGCGAATCACTTCAAAATCTCATTTTTGTCAACAGTGAGCAAGTCAGAATTGAGAAGTGAATTTCGGTGTGAATCATCCTATTAACAACACATATTTATTCATGGTGCTTGAACCCAATGCCATTCGCTATCAGTACTTCTTAAAATGAAATATAAAAGCACTGCTAGTCCTTTATAAAGTTCAGACAGCTTGATTCAGCCGTTTCCTCTCGCTGTGTTACAGGACTGTTTCGCTTATTTTTCATTACTCCATTTGCCACTGTATATGACTCTAAAACTTTCTTAAGCCCAAGTAAACACTGAAGCAGCTGGAGGAGATGTGTATGTGAAGACTGAGGTTTAGCCAGAAGGAATCAATTTGTTTTATAGGAGCCACACAGGGACAAAAAAGTTTCACGAACAGCAAACAAGTGAGAAACAGTTAGATGATACAAGCAAGACAGTACTGACTGCAAAAACAACACAGCATGGCCGGTTTTCACTGAAAACGCATGGAGAATGCAATCATACGGGTAAAGAAGGAAAAAAGTTGTAGAAGTTACTTGTATTTCATCATGAAGTGAGAAACATGAGCCTGAACAACACTTAAAGGAATAGTTTAGTGGTCATTCAAGATAAAAAAGAAATCTTCAATGTAGCATTCATCACTTTTTCAGCAATAAATGCTCTGCAGTGAATGGGTGCCGTCAGAATCGAGTCCAAACAACTGATAAGACATCACAATAACCCACAGCACCAAAGGTGAAACATCCAATCCAATGCATTTTTAACTTCAAACCATTGCTTTCAGCTGAAACACAGTCAATAATATCTTTAATATTCCTAAAAAGTTATCTTGCCTGAATCAGGAGAGAAATCTGCACAGATCAAGCACCGTTTATAAGTCAATGGTCTAAATCAGGATTCAGTTGTGAGAAAGAGATGTAACGCTAAACGTGAAGAAGAAACAAACTCATCTACATGTTGAAAGTATGCACAAGTTTAGCAAATTTAACTCCTGGTATTCCTTTAAATGCCACTGCGTTTAACACAAAATATCAAACCAAGTGGCATTTTCAACGAAATTATGCTAAACCTTCAAATCTTTTCTGAGCAATTTTTGCAATTAAATAGATTTTTTTTTAGAGGTACGAAAAACTTAACCATGCTTGTGCAGCAAAACAAATGTCATTTTTTCTTAAATGGTGTTATCTAAGACAAAGAAATTCATGTATTTTTGAGTGTGTGTATGTTTTGTGGCCATCAACATCAAACACAAGCACAGCTTTCCACAGAAATATAAGACGCCTTCCTGTTATGACTCCTGAGCTCAGCAGTGGGTCTGTGGCCCTGCAGTGATCATGAACACAGCCCTCAGTGCCTCTCGCCTGCCACGAGTGTCATAACAGCCCTGGATGTGCGTGACACAGCACTGGCTCACCACCTCTGACACACTCCTAACGCACTGCCTCTCTGTCAGGCTGTCTGTCTGCTTCTGAGGAGCGCTGGAGAGGCTTTAGTCTCAGGCTTGAAGTGCCATGACACCTCAGTTGCATGGTTTCACTTCAGAACATTCAGTGAACATTCTCAGAATACTCTGTGTGTCTGGAGAGGTGTCAGTGAGGTAAGCCTGTGGTAAGAAAGGGTATTTTCTAACTGGACGGGTCATTTACTAGAGGACATTTGAAATGATATTTGCACTGACACTCATCACAAGTGAAAATGACACTGTGTACAATACAAATTACACACATATTACTAATAATATCAGAATTAGTAAGTTTGAGTTAAGTAGGTTTATATTATATTATATTATCATTATTAAACTTTCATTATTAAATTACACAATATTGGTAGTAGTAGTAGTAGTATAGAATTTCCACTGAATATGTACATTATTTGTATTATTATTAATCCCTTCTTATAAAATACTTCTCAATCAATATAAAAATGTCAATGGAATTTTAAAAATGTAAACAAGTATTTGTGTGATCTGCATTTACAAAATTTAATTTAGCATTTCTAATATAAATAATATTTTATAGAATTATTGTATTAAATACATGTTATTGTTTTGTTATAATTAAGACAATATTTCATTATTAATTCATTATGAATTTGAAAGACTGGATATTTTTGTCAAAAATACATTTGAAAATGTTACAGCACTAATTGAACATTATAATAAGTATATGTTTATACTGGAAATTCATTCATTTTTTTAAAATATAAAAATACATTATAAATATATACTATAAAACTTTACTCTACAAACAACAGAATATTGCAGCACAACACTGAACTGACTCCATCAAGTAAAATTTTAAGCATACAGTATTGTATGCAAATATATGTTGATGTGATATAAATATTGATGTAGCTGTTTCATTCATTTATTCATGTTTTTGATATCTGCAGTCAAAAACATAAACATTTCAGCCAGACAAACTTTCATTAAATGAAGTGTTGTTTTATTATTTGCCATCAAGGTCTTATAAAATCTTCTTTCAAAACTCTTCTTCACGAGCTCGAGTGGAAATTAAGTTCAGCTGGATCTCAGCATTTTTTCCCAACCAGAGAGTCTTTCATATGCATCTTGTGCCCTCTAGTGCCCACGGTACCTCTTCCTAGCTCCGCGTCCCACCCAGAGCCACCGGCGCTGTACAGTAAAGGGGAATAAAAAGAAACGAAGCACCAGTCTGGGATAGCACTGCTGCCAGGTAAACAGGAAGTAGACGCAGCACACAATAGCAAGCCGAGATCTCCCGCCGAAAGATCACACGCACAGGATGTGCACGATCACGCCTGACAAAATCAAAAGTGGAGAGCGCAAGACAAAGACAAAAAAAAAACAAAAGGAGCGCTTTTCAATCTTTAATTATCTGAATTTGTGTCGTGTTGAGAGGGGAGGGACAGACTTGAGGAGGCCCCACTCCAGCAACGGGGAATTCACACGGGGAGCATGACAGCACTGTAATAACCTCAATTATTCAGAATTAGGCCAGTATTGATTTACTGCTGGATTGGCTTACTGAATCTGGCCTCTCGGATGGGGAGGGGGTGGGTGTCCCAGGGAGCGAGATCTCCTCGGGCAGGGAGGTGGAGGAGGGCCGCTGGCTCAGTGTGGAGGCTCTGGATCACGGGGTGAAGACGTGTAATTAAACATTCTCCTTATCAAGCCTGTGATGGATGAAGCAGTCTGGGATTGCAGGCCTGAACCTGTCTCTCTCTCACACACACACACACACTCAATGACCTTCACAGTGGTGTTGACTCTGTCTGAAGAGGAAGCTGTGGCAGCTCTGCTGGAAATAAATCAGGTCGAAGCGGCTTGTGTTGGTCAGATTGGTTGTAGCTGGTGGGACAAGGTAGTGTATGTCTAGCTAGCTTGACCAAAATGGTCTACTAGGTCATAATAAGATCCTTTGCAGGACAGTGGCTCTGCAGGGGTAGGATAGGATCCCCCTGGGTTAAGGTCAGGGTTGGGTCTATTAGGGCTGTTCTCCGAGGTGTTTATTTTGTTAACTAAAACTATGATGAAAAATCTTTGTTGACAGGTTTTTTTCCAATGACTAAAATAATAAGAAGATGAGACGGCAATAAGCTCATTAAACAGTAACTGTGATTATATTAACGTGCGATATCTTTAGCGATACAAATTTTGACAAAAATCGTGTGTGCGGTTGCCAGATATCAAGAGTTTAAATTCCCAAACCATTGTTCTTCTGTTCTCTGTTTTCACCCTGGTATTTTGCTTAATCTTTGCAATCTGGCAACCACATGCACACATGCTTCTTCTTCACCGCGGAAGCACTGCTGATGATCTGAAAACACTGAAAAATAAATAAGCTGCAGTTTAGTGATCTCTGTGTGAGATGTTATCATTCAGCCAGTGTGTGTTCTGTCGTGAGAGCTCCAATGTTTTGTTTGTGATTTTGGATGCTAAATAAATGCACAAAGTCAACCTCTGTGGTTTTAATTAACAAACGTTTTCGCAATTTGGCGATATCGGAGTTACTATTAGGGATTTCACTGTTGAAATATTTTTTGTTTGTTTGTACCAGTTTTATAACGTAGACAGAGAACATGTGTATGTACGGTAAGGCTTAGATATTCAATTTTGATTATAGTTTTAAGATAAATGCATTTTTATCAGTTTAGCCATTATACAGCATGACAAAAATTTTCATTGACTTAAACTAAATGACTATGACTAAAATGACCAGTTTGGACCAGCGATAACCCATATAAATCCAGCTACCACCTTTAATTTCCCCGCCTCAGGGTTCTCACGATCAGGCCTCCCTTGTGGGGAAAAAACAAACATTTGTGTTTCTCACAGAGCAAGAGGTTGCCAAGATATGAAAACCCAACGACAATTTAAATTAATCATGTCTGGGTCAAGGGCCGCTTGTTCTGGATATATCTCTGCCCTACCGCCCTGTCCAGAGCCAAATACCATCTGATACGATGGTAGAAAACACTCCCGGCCCTGGCCTCATCTCCGACCCATTTAGTATCCTTAGAGTACTTGTTTCCATGAGAACAACAAAATGGTTGAATGTGTGTGTCTGTGTGCGTGTTTTGCAATAGCAAGCAGTTTGGCTAATCTAATTAGTTTGGAAATGAATCCAAAATGGCACTGGAGAACCCCAATGAGATCAGTGAATGAGCTCATGTTTAAGCCGACACTATCCCTTCTGTACACAAGGCTCTGTGACATGACAAAACTTCCATTATTGTGCAATTAACACAATATTAACACTGACATGTTCTCTGTGGCAGCCAAGTCTAGTATCTAATAGATGCACAAACAAGATCTATATACCACCTTTTGGTGCCAATGTCATATCCGAGGAAAAACTTCTAAACTCCCTTTTTTTTATCTTCCCTATAGAATTCAACTACACGTCTTAAGCAGAAAGAATACCTACCCTGGTCAACCTGCCGTGTTTTCTCTCATGTCCAGACAGCAGGCCTTCTTTGAAGCATCTCCTTGGCTCGACCTTGTGAGGAAAGCTCGGCCCGTGGCGGGGAAAGAGGGGGGCTGTAAGAGCCTGGCATACTGCAGCTGTCGGCTGCCTGCACAACGCCTCCTAATCAGTGCTAATTGGCACTCCTGATGACAGGCTTGGGTTGGTGCCGGGAACAGGGAGAAAGTATTGCTGTTGGACCGCCTACAAGTGTGCTGCCCCTGGGCCAAGGTTCAGCCCTTTGAATACTAAGTTTCACTGTGCATCTGCGTCAAAGGTATTCATATCTCTTCTCACACATGTCATAGCTTCATGAGTTTGAAGAAGCGTGCGTTTGTTCGTATCTCCTGTGATTGTATGTCATGAGCCAAGAGACTTGGCATGACTCTCCCAAGACTAAAACTGGGGAGTTCGATGCAATAAACCTGTTACTGCTTCCTTTCAAAGCAGTCCATTACAACAACATTTAACCTTACAGTATATCAATCTTTCAATAAAGTAGCTAAGACTCTTGGGTTTTTATTGAGGTATTTCTAAAGCCTTTCGAGAAAGGATCCTTGAGATGACCACAAATATACAGTCCATATCCGCAGAACAACAATCAATCTGCTCTCGCTTTCAAAACAGACAAACAAAAGCAAGTTACAGTAACCCTAAAGAAAATTAACAAAGATTTATTCCATGTGTGAATTATAAAATGACTTTTAGAGGGATTGGGGGTGTTTAAATGATGCTGTAACATTCCTCACGCAGAACTAAATGTAGAAAAATAGAAATATAAAGAGACTGCTACCACACCACTCAAAAATCACATTTGTGGATTCACATTAATTTTCTCATAACTGTGGTATAGTTATACTTTCTAATTGTGTTTAGTCTACAAAAAAAAGAAAAAAGAAAAAAAAACACTTTTATGTGACCCTGGACTAACTAAACAGTCATAATTGTCAATTTTATTAAACTGAGATTTATACATCATCTAAAAAACTGAATAAATAAGCTTTCCTGTGATGTATGTTAGTATGGGACAATATTTGACCGAGATACTGCTATTTAAAAATCTGGAATCTGAGGGTACAAAAAATATATTAATTATATTCTAAATATGAATTCATATATATTTATATACTAAATATATTCATGGAACACAATCTCTACTTAATATCCTAATGATTTTTGGAATCAGTAATGTTGACCCATACAATGTATTTTTGGCTATTGCTACAAATATACCCCAGTGACTGGTCCAGGGTCACATATTAGGTTTTATATGAAATAGACATTTAATACAAAAAGTTAAAAACAATTTCTATGGTTTCTTTTCATAAAGGTATGAGCTATTAATAAACATCATTGGAGCTAATATACTTCCCTCACTATGAACACCTGCAATAATTGCATTATTGCATCACACCAGCATTCTTGAAAGGACTCCACATTTCAATAACATCAACAGTGGTCACGCATCTCTCAGCTCACTCTGGCACAAGACACAGTCGAGCTTCCTCGCACTTTCAACTCCATTAAAGCCTGGAGGGACATTCAGACGTCTGAACTGCCTAACAATGTACCACAGGTGCCAAAAATGAGCTCCTCATCCAAGCCCAGAGAGTTGGGAAACTTCGCACGAAGCCTTCGCGAGTTAATTGCGCGAGCGTTGTGTCTGTAATGAGCTTCTCGGCAGTAATCTCATAGTTCATCTCTTATGCAATCAAACACAGCTGGTGTGGAATCAAATTGTGGAGATGCAAAAAACAATCAAAAGATAAAGGCAAAGGGAATAATGGAGCTCCACAGCCCATGACGAGTGAGATAAAGGAAGAACGCCTGGTGCTCGCACCACAGGCCCACAATACACGCCAACCCGAGACCAAGACGTGGGCAGCGTTGGCCAACTCCTCCATGCAGAACACAGTATTCCCTTCCACAAATGAGCCATGTCGAGGGAGCCAAAATGTCAGCTCTGCGGCAGGTGGACGCTGATCTGCTTTGGCAAAGACGGAGAGAGGCAATACAAAGAGGATAATCTCCTCCTTCAGATGGCATGTAAGCCGAACGCTTATGAAACATAATCGGCGGATTTTCAACCGAACTCAAACAGTTGCTGTTTCGAAGAAAAATTGACATAGTTTGAATGAAAACGAGTTTGTTTACAAGAGAACTGCACAATTGTTACCTTAAAACACAGTGTGAAACCGGGTCAGAGTTGAGCTTCAGTGCAATGCCCCATAATCGGTTCCACCTCACAGCCCAATTTCGAGGGGCACGGTGAAGATAGCTGATGATTAAAGACGCGGCTGTGAATCTTTGCCCTGCTGTTTTATAGTAATTGTACGGTCAAGTATCGATTCGAGTGGCTGGCTGAAACCAGAAGTAGCCAGAGGGGCAGAAATGGTCTTTGAAGATGTGGCTCATAAGAAAAGCTGACAGCCTTCAAGAACTGCTCTTTGAAGGTAGAATGATGACTGACACACGATCCAAAAGACCTTCTTAGAGCCGACACATTCGCTGAGCCTCCGAGACCCTTAGCGCTCCCATCTGACAGTGAGGCAGTCCAGAGCCCGGTTTTTCGGAGGGAAACCAGGACTTGCATTAAAACACAGACACTCTAATTCCCTCATTTTCCCCCCAAAAAAGCTTTAAGATCAAACGCCTTTAACTCTCTCCCAGACACCTTCCTAAACAGCTCTGGACAGTTTGTCTGGTGCAAGGAACTTCAGGCTCATATATTGTATGCTATTTTTTGATTTGTTTTATATATATATATATATTCAAATTTAAAATAAAACTCGCTGTGATGAAATAAAAAAATGGACAGTTTTTGAGCCTGACCTTAATGAATATGATATTTGAAGTTTATTTATATATGTGCTATTATTTAACACTCAGAAAAGCATGTTTAATTGCATGCAGTAATTTGTGCTACTCTTAGATTGCATTGGTCATTATGCAAATGCGATGTTCTTAAATTTGCTCATTCCATCTGCGCTCTAACATTAATTTGATACTTTTGGTAAATCTGCCGTTTGGTCTGCACTCTGACGCAAGAATTTTGATACTGAAATCTTTACTATTTCCTGTTTGTTGACACAATTTAGTCAAGTGATCTAGTCGGACCATCTAGAACTAATTCTGTAGAGCAGGGGTTTTCACAAAGCACCACTGACTTTGTTAGCATGATTTAAGCAAGGATGCACAGGATAGAGTATGTCAAGTATGTGAGTACTGTCTGAACTGTCCACTCTTTACCAGATATTGCTAAATCTCCTTTCCATAAGGAATCCGGAGAACACAAGAACCACTGTTCTCATTCCTTGGTGAAACAGAGAAACTTGTGAGTTATACAGCAGTCATTATTTTGTGATTTATGAATGGGCTGTTATGAATTAATCGTGAGACCGGGGTCTGCGTCAGAGGAAGGTGAACAGGAAGAACCCCCTACTCGAGGCTCCTGATGGACAATGTAGGACAGGTCAACGTAAATAGACTTTGACAGCTCCTGGGCTTTTTTATGGAAAACATAAAGCAAGCTAACTGTCCTGGTCTACAGTTTGTGCCCATTAGCAGTCTCTCAAACCAATTAACACCTAAGCAGCCATTCAGGCTCAATTCCAGATATATGCTAACAATTACACCAGGCCACACTGGACAGGAAGAACCATAAGAATTACGGGGCTTTCGCTAAGCAACTAAAAGCTAACTTGATCCAAAGGCTTCCTTATTCTAAGAGGATACTTACTAGAAGTCTACAAATAAACAAAGTAAAGCAGACCATAGATGACTACCAAGGCCAGATGTAGAGAATGTTAAAGGGGGCTGTTTACATGGCGGCCACCGTTAGGTGATTAGCGTTTGTTTTGTTCGGTTAAGGGACCCATGGGAATAGTGCGGCATGGGTGTGTTATGATCCACTGCCACGCCTCCACCAGATTGTCGCTCCATGTGGCTGGCGCCAGCGGTTTGGCTTCGAGCTTTCGAGCCGACATTCCCAGCATCGCCCTCTTCAGCGCAAAAAGGTGTGCGCGGCATTCGCGGTTCATTAAAGTGATCTGTAAAGCAGACCGCCGCTGATTTCGGTCTGACTGCCGGCGTAGATCAAAAACGATATTTGCGCATAACAAAGGCGGCTAGGCACTCCTGAACACAACGGGACGCCATTACCGACACACTTCAGAAGTACGCTACCTCAAATACTTCAACACATGCTATAAAGAGGAAAAGAATGGTTTTGTTAACAAACAACTAGAAATACACACATGAGGCGCAATTGTAACTTACATATTACAGTTGCATACGCAAATGTGTGAAAGTATTTATTTATTTTTTTTTAATTCTTGCAATTGTGAGTTTACGTCTCACAGTTCAGAGTTTTTTTTTTTTCTCAAAACTGCAAGTTTTCTCACAATCTCACAATTCTGCTTTTATATCTTGCGTTTTTTTTCTTAAAATTGCAAAAGTCAGAATTGTAAAATATAAACTCCGAATTGCGAGAATAAATTCTAAATTATCAAACAGAAATGAAATCGCGTAGTTTTATGTTTCAATAAATATTTTTGTATTTTTCTTATTTTTGCCCCATGGAAAAACAAAAAACAAACAAACAAAAAAATAACATTCCATAGAAGCTTGTGTTACAGCTAGTTGTTGCGATTTTATTATTATTATTTTTTTAAAGGAAGGCATAGCTTGTTCAGTTAACAATAGTTAAATGTAAGTAAATAAATTAAATATATACAAATATATATATATATATAAACATATTAAAAAATAAATAAATAAATAAATTACAAAATTACAGTCTACAGTGTATTTAAAATATATTTTGGTTACACTTTATTTTGATCCAACTACACGTCAACTAATACGCAATAATTCTTAACTGCATGTCTACTAACTCTCAGAGTAGACTGTTAGGGTAGATTTAGTGTTAGTAGAGTTGTCATATACTTGCATATAAGTTGGAATACTTGCAAAGTTTCTGACAGTCAGTTGTGTACGTTGTATCAAAATAAAGTGTTAGAAGATATTAATCAGACAGTCTACTAATACTCTAATGAGTGCTAGTTGAGATGGAGTTACAGAGTTACTTACTGTTAGAATGTCTAGTGGAAGTGCACTATCAATATAAGTGTGAATTTTTTGACAAACAAAAATGATAAATATCTTTGACATATAGACTGTCACTTTATCATAGTGAAAAAAAAAAAAAAAACAAATATTGCAAGGAACTCAGAGAAGACACGTCTGGTCAAATTGGACAATGACAGAGGGACTGGCGTTCAAGCCCTTCATTACAAACAGGATAAACAAAAATCTATGGAGGCTGGTCTGCGAGAGTGCTAGTCATAGATCAAGTGGAAAAGTGACAGTTAGCTTAGCGTTCAAAACACAGGGCCAGCACCTCGGGCCTCTCTTAGGAGGCCTAAATTATTCACGTCAAGCTAGGGATGAAGTGAAGTACACAACTTTAGTCAGGAGGACTATCGATCGACTAATTAATTGATTTATGCAGAAAGTAATCGACTACCAAATGATCCATTTGGGTAGCTCATTAGCTGCAATGCATTATTCATACCTGAACTTATTCAAAGAAGGCCGCCATTGTTTTTCAAGCACTGGGGAAATCTGCTACGTGTGTTAGCATGTTTATGTAAAAGAACGGTGGCTTTGAAACCTTTCCTTTCATCGGGAGTTTTCTTTGATTCAAACAATCCAGCAGATTGCTTACGTGTTTTCTTCATCTGCGAATACCCACCTGTGCAAGTTGTGGAAGACGAAGCATGCTTAGTATTCCTGCCCTCGCACCCGATGCAAACTAACCCTGTTTGTCTATTCGTTCGAGCCCAGGGGACGGCTGCTGTTCTGTGTGCCCTTGTCTTCATCGCTCTGTCTTTCAAATCAGACTGCTGTTTGTTCTTTTCAAATACAAAGAGGCTATTTATGCAACAGCGTCCCAGGAGATAATGCTGGTTAAATAACAAAAATCTGTCCGAGAAAGGGCCCTTTTTTTGCGTGGGAACATAAAGTCTGGCCTGCAAGTTAACAGTAAAGTCACAGTGATGTGTGCGAGGAGTACACCCACATGCTGCTCTCTCATGGATGCTGGCCTAGAGTTTCAACACAGCGAAGGAGTCTCCAAACAATCTGTCGAGTGATGTTCAACAGAAAAACCTTGGCATTTCTTTGACCTTGTTTCTTTTACGGTAAGCTCAAGGATTGTGTTGGAAACCAGGGAAAACGAGTATGTATGCTTTCTGGAGGGTTTTACAAACATATATTTCATGTTTTTAATTACAGTTATAAATGACAAATATCTAATCAATATTTATTGCGCATAAAATTTGTATATTAAGATAATATTCTAATGATATAAACAAAATCGGTAACTCTTCAGAATAGGGGTCCAAAATAATGCATTAGTTAAGCATTAATTAATGGTTAATTTGTTCACAATTAAG
>JAUMHP010000082.1:1342238-1361607 GCA_032361065.1 Enteromius trimaculatus
ATAATTTGATTTTTTTCAAAATCATTGTCTTTATTTCAAAACTAAATAAATAAATAGACCAATTAAATAAATGAAAAAGGTCATTTTGACTTTATCTCTCTTTAACTGAGTCACTGCTATCTCATTTTCTCTCACATTTGGCCTCCCTTTTTAAATGGCACTGTGTAACACTTCATAAACGCCCCATAACTGGCTGGAGGCAAATTCTAAACACATCAGAAATGCAGATCTTCCCAAACAACCTGCTGCTACTGAACTTAAGCTAATGCTAATTAAGCAAGTTGAGAGAAGATCAGCAGAAGCTCAGCTCCTCCAGCTGTGTCAGAGCAGTCACAGCACATTGACCAGAGACTGAAGCGTACTGTACGTCCTTCTCCTGTCTCTCACTCCTCCTCCTCTGGGACAACAGCTGCCGAAGCAGATGACGGGATTTAACGCTTCATTATTGTCCCATGCTGAAAAGATCCCGGAGGAGGAAACTACGTGAGAGACACAAAAGGAGAGTGAAAGGAAGAGAAATGAAATGTATGCTGGGAAAGGTGAGGAAAGCGAGAGGATGATCGCTGGAGCTATGGCATCATGGGTAATGGAGGAGAGCCCTGGAGGCCGGACAGAGGTCCTAAACCTGCCTGATGAGGTGCAGATTAAAAGAAATAGAGTGAGAGAGAAAATGAAAAAGGGACGTCCCAGAGGAGAGTTCATTATCATCCAGATGTCACTGTACCACCTGCTTCCCCCAAAACACATTCCTGCACACTGCTGCAATATCTGCTGCATCGCAGAAATAAAGACGGATGACAGAAAACATTCAATTCACATAAGCATCTTCCATTCATACATGGTTTCTTCCACTGGACTGTCCAAATATAGTCAAGGAAAATATTTCTGAGAACATTTTCAGGAGTATTTCGGATTCACAAAGCACTGTGTTTACATGTAATTTTGTCTGTCTATCCAGTCATGATTTCAGCAGGAAACTATTTCTACATCTACATTATTATTCCATCCACAATTAATCATAATAACGTATATACAATTACCAATGATTATATGTAAATCATCAGTTTGTTGTTTAGACATCATATTATCCAAGACATAGTCATGCTATGCAAGAAATCTTTAGATGCACCCATAACAATAAAAGACCATACTTTACTGAATGTTTTTTATGATAAGATGTGTGCAGACTCAACCATGGCCAGACCAGACCAATCAGAAGAGAGGTTTATGCATATTAATGAGACGGACCACAATCAACTTGTTCTTAGCAGAGCTCTTGAGAGAGGAGCTGTGTGGTTTTTGGTACTTATGCTGCAAACATAAAACATTAAGGCCATCAACACATAAAATAAAACTCCAGAAAGGAGTACAATGTGTAACCAAACTTTTGTTTCATATTTACAGAAAATATTTAGCCCTTTAAGAAACAGACACAAACTGTGTGTTAAATGTGCTGCACTGTTATGATAAAAAAAAAGAAAGATTTATTTCTCCTTCTCCTTTAGAAGCACAAACATAGACACAAATATATATATATCAATTAATATTCCAGGTTTTCTGGCATATTTTACATCCTGTACAACCCATTACATGCATTGCAAATCTAAATTAAATTAAAAAAAAAATTATAATAACAAAAAAAATGTTCAGCCCTTTTGCTCCTTAGTACATTATTTAGAGGTTATTATATTTCTCGTTCAAATGTATGCATATGTGAATAATAATACCGAAGTGCTTATATACGGTGAGGGTGCTTCACTTTGCAAATGGATAAATCTTGTTTGCCTCTTTCCTGTTCACTGCTATCATTCGTGACCTGTGCTTTATCCGGTGGGCCTATTTATTGCTTTCACCCAGAGTGTGTGTCCCTTTTATCTGCAGGGCATGAAAGAGGAAGGTGTGCCAGACTCGAGTAAAAGCGGCACGTTTTAATGGTCTTCATGATAAATGTGACACTGACAGCAGAGAACATCTCGCTGTGCTGAGGAACTTTCTCCTTCCTGGAGGCCGTGATGCAGAAGTCCATTATCCAACAGTTTAAATGACTTCCAGTGGATGGCTTGCTGATGAGTACTGCGATCCAGAATCTAATCTTTAGTGGGATGTATTTACTTTTGGATAGAGACTGACAAAAGAAAACAAAAACTATATAATAACAAAAAACAACTTTAAGACTTTAAAAACAAAGTACAAAAATCATTATGGAAAACAAAAAAATAAGAGCAAGATAAAACAGTAAATTAAAATAAAATGACAATAAATAAATAGAACACACAAAAACAAAATGCCAAAAACATGCAAAGTAAATAATAAATAAATAAACACACCAAAATTTAAAAAAAACAACTTGTAAAATCTTAAAATCTCATAACAACAAAAAAACACAAAAAATTAAATTAAATTAATTTAATTTAATTCAAAATGAACTAACTGCAAATTATGAAATCATCAATCAAATTGCAAAATAAAACAAAATAAAAAAGTTTTATTAAAATGTCAAAAGGCACAATTCAAAAAATCTGAATAATAGACAAATTAACAAAATGCAAAAAAAACTACAAAAACTAAATAATAAAATCAAATAAATGTTTTCATAAAATTAAAAATATATTTAAATAAATAACATTAACATAAATAAATAAAAAGGTAATAAATAATGCTAATAAATGAACAATGTTTGGCTAACCCTGACAAGGCCCCTCGTGTTAGTGGAGTGACCTCAGTGGCATCTGACCCTGTTAATCAGGCTGAGCAGACAGCAGATGACAGACTGAAAGTGAATACAGGCCGTCTGTCGGCACACTGCCTTTAATAGCAGGCAATCGGAGAGACTCTGGGGAGAGTTTGCTTGTGCTTTTATGGGTGGGTTAGTTCTACTCCAGAAAAACAGTAGTGAGACACAACTGAGCTCAGTTCACACGACCCAGAGACCTGAGACCTGAACAAAATACAGAGAATAAACCATAAAACTTTAACACGACTGCAGCAAAGGCGTTCATTATGAAGAGCAAACAACACAGAGCACATCTTCACTTCTAGAGCAAATGAAGACTGTACAGCGCATGACACATGAAACTTAATGATTAGAGGCAAATCTATTTTAGCATCTGAAATAACAACAGTAAAATACATTCCCACAACTAGAACCAGGCCGCGGGGAAGGCTCGAAATAAGCCACTTGATCTATGTTATTATTTAGTTTGGAGCATAAAGCCCCAAAGGGTGTTTTTCTTCACGTGTTCACACACGAGCTACAGGATAGCATGATTCATATCTTTGTCATAGGTCTGTGTTGTTACAGTAAAGTTAAGAGAGTCTGGGCTTCTACTTTAGTCCTATTAGCCATGACAAAACAGTCCCAGCGGAGCTGCTGTTAGTTGCCTAATGGCCACATGTGTAATACATACATACATTACACACACACACACACACACCAGAGTATACACAAGCTAACCCCCTATAGCGGCTTCTTTTTAAAGGAACACAGACACAAATGCATAGTTAAATGTACTATGCTGCAGTTATGAACTAAAATAACGTCCCGGTTATAAATGTAACCCTCGTTCCCTGAAGAAGGAATCTCTATTCGAGGAACTAAACATTATGAAACACAAACATCTCAAAAAGAGATGAACCTCCAACATATATATGTGAAACGATTAATATATATTTAATATATCAACAAATATAAATATGCATGTGTGTGAATAGATATATAATAAATATGCATATATTATGTAAATAAAAACTTTTATTTTGTAAGCGATTAATTGCAATTAATCTTTTGAGAGCACTAATACAGTGTGTGTATATATATATATATATAAGGGCTGTCAAAAATAACGCATTAACTAATACATTTTATCTAAACTTATTTAAAAGTGTGACGAATTATTTATCAGGAAAGTGGGGCAACAATTACCTCGGAGTAACTGCACGTTGCATCAGGGACACGTGGGAAATTAAGTCTTTTACACTGGCTGAATTAAAAACTGAGGAGCGTCATTTTGCGGAGGCTTGTGAAGAACAGTTCCTGTCTGTTGCACATAAGTGAGGACAAAACAACAACCACTGGAACTGACAGTGCACGCAGTATGGTTGCCGTAATTCATCTTACACACTATGAACACATGACCTGTGTCGCTCACATGCTGCAGAGAAGTGTCACAGAGAGTCTGGCTGACAGCGGCTTTGTGAATGCTTTGGTCAAGGCGGCGGAGTAGAGCAGAAGCACCAGTGCCGCACACAATAGATTCAGCGCCGAGTCTATTTTTGCTGCGCCGCTTGCGCTGAATTAAAGTGACAGTGCGTTGTTCTTGATCTAAATTCAGGTGTAGTTGCCAAATAGTGATTAATCCACTAAAAATCCTGATTAATTTAAGAATTTTAATGATTTGACAGCCCTAATGTGTGTTTATATATATGTATGTGTGTGTGTGTGTGTGTGTGTTGCAGTAACATATAGAAACAATTGTACAATTATTTAAAAGTAAACGGAAACAAACCAACAAAAATAATAATAAAAACAAAATAAAACAAAAACCAAGAAACAAACAAACCAGATGCTAATTTAGAAAAAGAAATAATAATAATAAAAAACAAAACAGATTAAATACTTAAACAAGTGTATCACAACTTTAGTTAGTTATTTCTCAAAGTCGTGACGTCTTTATGTTAGCCCATCATTCCGTCCATCGTTTTTAGCAACCGTTCTTTTAAACCAATGACAATTAAAATGTCCCCAGCCATCTGAATGCTGTAAGATCTTATATGAGCATGCTGTGACCTTTGCGCTTGATGTCGGGAAACAGACAGCGAAGATTTTTCTTATGTCTATCGGTGAACAGGCCAAACGTTTGCTTTTCTCTGTAGGCTTTTAGACGCACCTTTTCTTTGAAAACTCAATAAACGCTGACCTTTCCAACAACGCTTCTGGGTAAACAACCAAACAGAAAACATCTGAAAGCAGGGTAAGAAACAGTACGACTGTGTGTGTGTGTGTGTGTGTGTACAAGGGCGAATGTGTCGAGCAAGTAGTAAATTACAGTCTCGCTAACGCTGGGATTCCCCTCAGAAAGCTTCGAGACGCTCTCCTGCTCCTCAGATTGAGACACAGCTCTGAAAACAATGCTGAGAAAACAGCATCTTATTTTCCACAAGGCCCCCAGAAATACATATCGGTATCCGGATATGACTTCTCATAAGCCTGTACAACATGATTCTGAAAGTTCTATTAGGATCATCCTGTATCCAGTACAAACACTGTTAGCTGACACCAATACAACAAACACTTCAGGCTCTCTTCGTGAATGGGCTACAAATTGAAGGAACAAATTCAATGGAAGAGAAATATTAAATATGTTTGATAAACTATCATATACTATGAGGGTGTATTATGTGCTTTTCCTTCTCAGTGGTATTGACCTGAACTTTGATTTCAGCTAGTCACTGTAAAAGGGGGAAAAGATTGCACGTTGCAAAAAAATACAAAAATATTCAAATAATGCATGCCTACTCTCCTCTGTTTCATGACAATTAGTCAATAAAAATACAGCTTTTCATTTTTTAGTTAATATTAGTTCAGGTCTTGATATTTAACATATGTTTAATGAATTAATGTATTATTTCATGATTTGTATTGGTAATGATTATATATAGTGGTATGCACATAAAGAGCATCTGTAATACTGCGTATGTCAAGCGACTATTTCCACTGACTTGGAAAGGAACACAAATGTTTCCCCTGCCTTATACTGCATAGAACAAACAATATTTCTACAATGTCCCCCTGACAGGATTGTCTAAAACTTCCATCCATCTCTGGGTTCTGAAGGGGTCCTTTATCTGTAACCCTAAGCGGAGAAACACTCCTCAAAGGAAATCCTGTAAATGTGCAAAACACAGAAGCCTGACGGCCTGTAATGCACTGCTGGAACTGACTTCTGTCACACACATAATGGAAAACAACACACACTATTCTATGAGCTGGTTACCCTGCATGTCTCTTGTCACGGGATTGCGGTTTTTCTCCCTTTTGCAGGAATCTTATAAAGCAGCTAAGTGACGGTAGGTCTTCATCTATGGTGAAAACCAGCACAAACGATGACAGAAAGTTCATTTTGAAGTCTCCTGAGCTCTGAAAGCACAACCTCTCTGTAGTCTAGTACATCTAAAAGCTTGGACGGGAACCAAAGCTAATGGCTTAATTACTAGCACATGATTTTCAGACGTGAGTTACGCAGAAAAACTGATGAAAGGAACGGCTAGGAGTAGGGTTGGTCAATTAATCGAAAAGTAATAGAATCGAGATTCAGAACCTATAATCGATCACATTTTTCCAGGACGATTATTTCCATTACTTTCACTTTAAAAACAATACTGCGTGTGGAGTCACGTGACCTGCTCTGTTACGTTACCCTACGAGCACAACAGACGCAACTTGCACAAATAAATCCCGCTATTCACGCGTAGTTGGACGTTGGAGTTTATTCAGCAAATGCGAATTTGTGTCCTGGGAGGGGCTTCTGCCAGGCGCGTCCAGTCTCTGTACATCAGACATGTACAAGACATAACCTGACAAAGTTAACATGCTCATGTTTCTTAGAGTAAAATTCATGTTCATATAGTGACATGACAAGATATACAAGACTTTTACAAGTTTATTTAGAAAAGATACTGCTTATTTTCTTCTTATAATAAGAAAAGCATTGAAAATAATTTATTTTGTTATTTATTTTTACTTTTTTATAAGAACAAAGTGACTGTTAGTTTTAGGCAATGTGTGCTTAAACTTCAGTTGTACAACACTAATGTTTAATAAATAATCATAGATAGAAGAGTTTTTATTTTTTTTTAAATAATCGTTCATTAATCGTAATCCAGTTAAAATGTTCAATCAATCAAGATTTTAATTTTAGGCCGGATCGCCCAGCCCTAGCTAGGAGAGTGGTTCAAACATGCTCTTCTTCTTCTTGATGCCCACTCAAAAACACACTCTGAGGAGATCTGGATCTACAAGGGTCTGCGCTACACAACAATGTGTCTCAAGAAAGATACAAAGGCCTTTTACAAAGAAATCGTGAAGGATATCTATCATTTGTGTAGACCTACATGTTTCAAGGAGACCTTCAATAATTCATGCCTCAGGGTCCGTTCAAGCCCTGAAGATGTTCAATTATCTACTGTTAGGAGAGCACTTGTAATGTGTGTGTATATATAGCATAACACAATAATGTGGCCTTCATGCACTATGTTAGATATCTCAATGTGACCTCATGAGTATTTGTATGTATTTTCCGTAAAGTGTGCTTCTACTACAAGTACAGTTATAGACGTTAAAATGTACTTTATTGATGTACTGGCGGCACCTAAAATATCAAATATGTTTTTAATATCAGCACCTTTACAGATTGCGTCCATATTCAGTCTAATTAATGTTGCATAAAAATAATGTTTTCAACTGCATTTATTTAATTCAACTGATTTACTCAGCTTGTCCTGATGCACCATCTTTAATACACTTTAAAACTTTAAAATTAATAAATTTGTGTAATTGCTTAACCATTATTTATTGGTAATATATTTTATTGTTTTATGTTTAGGTTAGGGGGTAGAGTTATGGTATTTAAAATAAATATCTAAAATATATGTATATGCTACAAATTATTACATATCTTATAAAGGTAAACACATAATAATATATATATATATATTTGTTTTTTGTTTTTTTTATATATATATATATATTTTTTTTTTTTTGCCACTTCCTCACGCTATTTCCATAAATTGTCAAATAAAATAAATAAATAAAAATACTGCCTGCTTTTTTAGAACAAAACCATGCATAAACAGACATGTGTACCACAGTATGAGAAGAGACTTGCAGCGGTCCCTATCTGACAGGTGCAGGCATCCATGTGAGAGACAGACATGCCATCTCTCAACGGGCCAGAGGAAAGCGCGAGAGAGAGAATGAGCGTTTTACAATCGGCTGCCACAGAGAGTCTGTGTGAATGCTAAACAGGCCTGTGGTACCTCAGAAACATGCAGAGAGACATCAGGCTGGACTGCAGCCGGCACAGAAACACACATTCACAGACTTCACACGCCACTGTTCTTAAAGGAACCTTATTCAATGGCTGTACTTTAGCTAAGGTTCATATCTGATGGAGTAGGTGCCTGTGGAGCTTAATTAATAATTTAGTTAGTACAAAGCATTTTACTACATTTATTTATTTTTATTGTCATTTATATCTCACTGTTAACTATCAAGGCAGGCCAAGTTACTAAATACAGAATATGCACTGAAATATAGCTCAACTACAACTATTTTTAAAGTTCAATTCAATTCAATTCAAATTTATTTGTATAGCGCTTTTCATGATACGTATCATTGCAAAGCAGCTTTACACCAAAGTAAGGTTGTACAGTATATGTAGTAGTAGTAGCTTGTACATGTACAGATGACATAGATGTGAGGTAAAGATCAATTAATGACATAATCGAACAGCTATTCATGAAAAAAAACTGTGACGCTTTCGCCATTTGGATGTGCAAAACAGACATATGTTTAATATTATTAAAGTAAAATAAATAAATAAATCATTTTAATCATAATAATAATAATAATAATAATAAATAAAAATACACTTATTTTTAGAACTATTTTAGTAATAATTACCAAAAAAAAAAAGGAAAAAAACAAAAACCTTGAAACTTCTGAGTAAACTACTTGCAAAAATGTTTAGGTGTGAAGAAAACCTCCAAACAATCCTAGGACACGTATCTGATCTTCCCAAAAGCTGGCGTGGAGGAAGCATTCTTCGTGAAGTGTTGCTGTTATCTGAAGGCCATCCTGCCAAACCCCACCAAAGCGACTGCAGGCTCAGCTTGTGGTCTCTCAGCGTACATTACAGTGTTGGTCAAAGGCGATGTCAAGACCTTAAATTCATCTCCCAAAATGCACGGAGAGGAGCCTCTGAACAATAGGATGTGTGTTCTCCTTAAATCAAAAGAATTACTTTATACACAGCGGGGTTCTCGTGTCAATGAGGTCAGTGCTTCCCGGTCACCTGAGGGCCGCGAGGAATCCTGCGCGGATCAGTCGTCAAGGTGATGGAGCTTTATTAAAAAGAGCCGGTGTTATTAAAACAGGTCTTATTATTGGATGCACCGCCGTGGGAGGAGAGAAGAGGTGTGACCCCGGTCTTTGTCTCAAACCGGCTTCATTAATCATGCAGCTTTGTGTGTGCGCACGCATTAGTATTCATGCAAACACAGAGGGTCACTGTAAACAGTGATTGCAGACGGCTGGATGTTGATTGATCGTATCTCATTGTGAATGTAATTTTTGTGCTAATTAACTGGAGTGATAAGGATTTAATCTAAATATTTATAGACTGTGCATGTGTGTGTGTGTGTGTGTGTTGCTGCACCTGCATCTCATGAATAAACTCATGTAACTGCTTTCATGTGTGCGTTTATGAACTTTCCATATGAGTGCATTTTAAAGGGAACTGAGTTCAGATTCCAGACCATATATGAATTCCCCAAACATCCCTGACTGTTTAGCCAGATGAGAATCACAGCACTGCCACTTCCTCCTGCCACAGCTCCTTTGTGCTCTGTGCTGACCTATTTACCAGTCTAATTCCCTGCCCTGGGGTCCAGAACGTGAGGTGCATGTCCGCAGTACATAACCTTCACCACAGGGGGCAACAGCATGCAAACACATCCCGCAACCCCCGACAGGGGACAGAGAACGGGCGGATGCTGATTCTAATTAACACAGACTGAACAATGTAGGGATGCCATGGGGCAGCGGTGCTTAAAAAATGTCCTCATTTAACCTCAGCTAATAAAATTAAAGTTGCAAACTAACAACCGTGTCGACTATTGCAGCTCAGAACTCGGCGACGCTGGATTAGTGTTGGTGCACAATGAATTCTTGGCAGACACAAAGCAATGCATCATTTTCTGTCTTCACTAAATGCAACAAAATGTCTAACAGAATGGTAATGGGATGGGATGGTGAGATTCACGATGTGCGGCATCCATTTAAAAAGT
The DNA here is from genome assembly GCA_032361065.1 of Enteromius trimaculatus. Taxonomy (NCBI): domain Eukaryota; kingdom Metazoa; phylum Chordata; class Actinopteri; order Cypriniformes; family Cyprinidae; genus Enteromius; species Enteromius trimaculatus. The sequence continues at coordinate 1,352,304 of JAUMHP010000082.1, forward strand.
GTGCATTGGAAATAAGTTGGCATATGTACCACAATGCATTGTTTCTAACACATTTGCATAACTGATTAATTTATATTTATGAAACGGATAGTTCCAGTCCTTCATTCTGATTGGTTGAGCCATGTGTGAAGCTGTTACACTACAAACTTACACCGTTGTTTACTTTGTCTGTTGCTTGGCAATCACTTTGTTCCAACCATACACCTTCGTCTTGAGGTAAAAATGAGCACGGCCACATCCAGGTCTCATCCACGTCCAGCTATTTTTAGCTGAACAAAACAGTTCATTTTGCTACGTGATATTTTAGATTGATGTATCGTGTTATTTTAATGTATTATATTAATTATGAACGCGCTGGTCTGCAGTGCAAACAGTTTTTCCAGTTTACAGTATGTTGTTATTCTCCTCGTTTTTTATAAATATGATCACCTGGAAGCCTCACCCATAGACTTACAGTACTGTACTTGTGCGTTGAAGAAAAAAGGTGGGTGGATGTTTCCAACCACAACTGTTTCTGAGGAACTACACTCTATTCGAGTATATGGGATAACCATTTTATAAAAGCAATAAGCCCTGTGAAGCCGTGGTTTACAATGAATTTATACTGTAACTTACAAACCCCCTTAGCTGTTATAAATTCACTGTAAACCACAGCTTCTTGGAGTATGTTGCTTTAGTAATTATTAGTAGATGTGCTATACTTTTATTTTTTATTGATTGATTTCTCCTCTTTAAATTGTTTTTCAATCATGTTCTCTCAACACCACTGGGACTACATTAATATAACGTATCACAACACTACCGAGAAGTGTCCTGAGAATAGAGATTAAAACATGGCTTTCTGAACTAAACAAATAAAGCAGTATCTGTACCATATTAAATTGCATAGCACCATGCTTTATTTTGTGCAAAGTATCGCATAGCATTAAATACATTGTATACAAAGTCTATGCATCAAGATCGCATCTCAGTTTTAAAGATGCACATCCCACATTATATTTTTGATGTCAGTTGATACAGAATATTCCCATTTAATGCATCTGATTTCTGAAAACATGAGGTTTTACTGGTCAGAAGTCAGGGATGTTGAAATGAGCTTTGCATGCATGATCCCAATAGCTCTGCATGTGCTTGACTGTCAAGTTCTAGATTTAGAAGTCTGACTTTTCCAGCCACAATGTTGCTGGCTACAACCGGTTTGAAAACTATATAGTCACATATGTTTCTCTGCGTGAGTGTGTGTGTAAAGTGCCAGAATGGACTGAACTGGTAATGAGCTTAATTGGCTTAACGGAGAACCAGATCAGTGATTGTGAACAGAACTCTCTCTCTTCCACTCATCTGATAGCACATTATCGGCCTCTCAATCTGTGTTCTCCCAGCAGCATGCAAACAGAGCCAGGCAATCTGGCAAGGGATATAGTCATGTGTATGTCTCTGTGTATTTACATTTTCACTGGAAGGTGGTATAACCATAAATAAATATATACCTTTAGTATGTAAAATACAGCACAACAAGTTTGAGACTTACGAGTGAAAACACGAGAAAGGACAAAGAGAAGCGCGACAGAAAGCCTCCTCAGACACACAAACACAGCTCTATTACAGCCTCAGAGCAAAGGAGGGATCTATTCATCCAGATAGCATTGCAAGACTGAGGCAATTTGTGCCCATTTGATGCGTAATGAGGTTCTTATCAGTAAGTGGCCAGAGAAATGGGGTGTAAAGTATAGCCTATTCAGCACAGACCTAACGGTGCAGCCGTGAGCTCATCACCAAACAACTACACCATAAATACACGCGCCGCACAACAGGTTGAGAAGGAAAGGTGACTCAAACTCTAAAAGGTAACTGACTTCTATCTGGTCCACACTTACACACAACTCCCGACCATCAGCAGTGAACCAGCTGCCTTCTTTCACAGCTGTAGCTTCAACGGATACCCCCTTTTTGTTTTTTTGTTTTTTTCATTAATCACTTACCCAATGTCATTCCAGACCTGTAAAAGCCTTGCTTGACTTCAGAACAAAATTTAAGCTGTTTTGGATGAAAACCTTGGGACTGCCACATTGAATGCCTAGTAAATAACACTGGCAAGGTCCTGAAAAGTATTAAAGACATCGTCAGATGGACTCATTTTGACAATATCGTTCATTCTTTTCTAGACCTTGACAGTGATATTTACTTGGAAGTCAATAGGACAATCACAAGCACTCCTGCTGCCGCCCTCATATGAAAAGCTCCTGTTGCTCTCTTCAGTTCCCACACCTCTTACTATCCTCCACCAACACTCTTCCTGTTTACCCACCGGCGGGGGGCACGCCTCCCCTCTCTCGGCTGAGAGAGAGATGAAAAGACGAAGAGACAGGAGACAGAGAAGCAAAGCAGCGAGGTGTCTGACTCTTCCAAAGAAAGCCAACAAAGATGAAGAATTACTGATTCCATACTCGCCCAACTATTCCGCGAAATAGCCCACAATATCATGGCGGGAGCTGACACTACAAAAGCTATGAATGGCCATACAATTTGTACCATTTATTTGAACCAAATAACATTCGCTGCGCTGCCAAGTCAGTGAGAGCCACTTTGGCAGGAATCGATGGAGATACGTTTGGATCATCTTTATGAGCTCTCCAACATGAGCAATCTGCCCCTGAAAATGCAGCACTTCACGCGCGCATGCAGCCATCAGGAAGACGCTTCCAGACAGAGCTAATGCACCTCGCTCCGTATAAAAACGCCTCTCTTGGAGCGAGACGAATTAGGCCTATGAATTCAACTCTTTTCTGCAGCTTGCTCAGCACCAACATATGAAATCATGCTAATAAAGAAATGATCCGGCCCTCGTGTATATACGTCACGGGCGCCGTGAGGAAACGCCGTTATAAATTCTATGACAGGATGAGGCATTTAAGTGACCTCATCACCCAAGGCTATCGTAAAATCGAGCATCATAGTAGGATGCGCAAGAAATCAAGAGCAGAGGTTATGGACTGTAGATGGACAGAGCGGAATGGGAAGTTTATTGCATTACGTTACAAGCATTGCCTCACAGTTGCATGAATCTGGCTGCCTTCAGTTCATAGATCAGTTTGCCATGAGATGGGTCCACTATAAAAGTCCATTAAAAAGAGTTGTTAAGTTTAATGACTTCACACCTTTCTCTTGGCCATCACACATTTGGACAAGCGATGTCTGAAAAGCCAGCCAGGAAAAGAGTGGGATTATTGCATGTTCCTATCAATACGTCTGACGTCAACCCTGTGATATTTTAGGAAGCGTGGATTTAGCATTTCTCAGTTGACTCATCGAGCCGAGCTGAGTCGTTACGTTAGGATTGCGAAGATTTAACCGCACGGAAATCCTTCCTCTCTAGTTCCACGTCTCATTCAGAAGCTTGTCGATCTGGAAAGTTTACTAATGCTTAGCATGCGATTAGCTCGATTCAGCTCCAGCAGGCGGTACAGGGAGATGCAATCCCTGAAAGAGGCATCAAAGTCAGGAGATACAATGGCGAATTCACACGAACTGAACGGAGAAGGGTACGCATTAAAACCCTGAGCCATCCACAGCTAGGCCGGAAAGCCTTTGATCCATATCCAAACTTCACAGGCCGCGTTTCTGCAACTTGAAGACAACATGAAGCAAAGATTAGACTAAAGACAGAAAAGAAGCTTTCAGACTCTGGAAAGTAGAAAAGTAGAGAAGAAGACACCTGAATGCATTCAGGCCGAGACGCTTTGACAACGGGACGGATGCATTAGGATGTCCGTTAACGGAAAAACCATCTGGAGGCCTGATAAAAGTGATTTGTATTTCCTCGGCGACCCAGCAGAGAGTCAATAAAAGCAAGGGGTACTCTCCAAACCTGCAGAAGGACGATCCGCTGAGACTGGTCGATCAATTAGTCAAAAACAGACAATGGCTACCTCAGAGTTTGCCAGCGAATACTCTTCCAAATACACACGCATGCCAGAATCCTGCTGGGATTAATGACATCGGTATGGATTCTGACCACCCTAGCGTGTGATGTTTCAGAAAAGGGATTACAGAACGAATGAAAATGAATCAGAAAACAGCTTGTCCTCCGAAGACTACTAAAAAGGAGAGATTTAGCCGAATGGGGAAAAAAAGAGAATGAGAGACGAGAGAAAATCCCTTTGGTTTGTAGCCATTTCATGGATCATGCATCTGCCGAGTGATTTGTTAAATGAGAATTAGGTGATGGGATTAAAAGACTTACATTGTCTCTCTCTCTTTCTCACTTTCTATATCCCCAACCCTTCCACAAAGGTACAGGAACGTGATATTCCACAAGGCCTTGCGTTTGGGAAGGGGAAAAAGTGGTCCGTAGGCCATTATTGAACACAATGTCCCAGCACTAGGTCTAATAGTCAACTTTGAACTTTCCAAGTTGAATTTCAGCCCCTCAACGCACTTCTGTTCTCTGTAGGAGATACTGGGCCAAAAGGATGGGCTGCTCGGCGAAGGAGTTCAAAGCCATGGTTGAAAACACGTACACATTCATAATGGCTGGAGAATCGGAGTCGTGCCCCAGAAAATATGATCTTCTAAAAAATAATGCGTGTCTGTCCATCACATTTATCCGTAGGGAGAGTCCGTGGATGATTAAAGATAGATCAAAGAGGTCTCTGTGTTAGAGTTTCAAGGATTATGTTCTCTGAAAGAGGAATGTGTGTGTGTGTGTGTGTGTGTGTGTTTGAGGTTTGGTGAAGTCTGTAGTCTTCTGCGTAAGGTGATTATGTGCATTGGATCCAGATGTGTGCTACCATTAAACAAGTCAAAGGCGTGCACATGTTAGCAATGAAAACTGTTTAGCTGCAAGTAAAGATTGTTTTAGCTTATGAGCACATGTGCATTCACACACAAACACGTAAATTGTTTTATCTTCAACACAAATGAACCTTTGCAACATGGGGGGAAAAAAACATACGCAGATGCTGAGTTTGAGTGGTAGTCAGTTTTTGTTTGGGGAGTGTTTGATCACAGAAGTATAAAAAAAGGGAAACCTCTGTTAAACACAGCTCAACTGAAATACCACAGTGCCCCCTTCTGTTCGGAAACTGAACTGAAAGAGGTGTCCTATCTCCTCAAAGAAGGCTATTTGGTCACACTTTATGTTAGGTGACCTTAACTACTATGTAATGACATTACGCACAATAAGCACAATGTACTCACAGGCTTCATATTGTGTTGCAAAACACTGTTGCTGCTATTGAGGAGGGATACAGGCAAGGTTAGGGACCGGTTTGGTGATCTGGGTAGGTTTAAGAGTGCAAGAGATGGGTCAGCAGTGTAATTACAGTAATTAATCTAATGTAATTACATATATGGAACCGGCTATTTTGTGAGTTTAGAAAATCTTAGTAGTTGACAACAGAGTTTTGAATCTTGAGAGTCAGTACATTCTTGATAACCAGAACTTAAACAAAATATAATTTGATAACCCAGAGAGAAGATGCGGTTCACGAGCCCAAACAAGTAAAATACAATGAATGCACACAGAAAAACTGCTGGTGGGATATTACTGAGTAGTGTAGCGATACAAACCTCCAATGATGAACCAATGAGCTACATTAGAGATATCCAAACCAGGGCCTGTATTATTCCAGAAATATCTTGCCATTTTTGTGCTGAAATGTAAAGAAAATATACTTTCATAATACATATTTTAATGCAACATGTAGGCCCTCAGACATCAATCAAGTTAGATTTTCGGCCCTTCATAGTGAAAAATGTGAGCACCTCTGATTTAAATAAAGGGGAACATGTTTCCAAAACATGGTCATGGCCCATCCAGAGCAGCACTAGCCGTCATAAACCTGACCTAAGCTGGTCTCTAAGAGTTGGATCGGTGGTATATGTGTTGTCTCTCAGATAGCAACAGCACTAGCTCCTCAAGGTTTCTGCCCCATCTTATACGCAGAACACGCGCTCAGGGCGCTCTCCTGAGTTTTGGTTACCCTGGAGACACCCCCGTGAGGTTGCTTATGGACGACACCTGTTATAACAGAACCATTATGAATAACAGCGTGATAGGTAGCGCCCCGACTGAGCAATACAAAACCACTTTATTTAGGCATGCGTGTGTGATGTGCACGGTGCCGCCTCGATCTTTATCTTTTGTTTTTGAAATCAGCAGCGTAATGATGCCATTCAGAGCCTGTTGACGGAGGAGAGGAAATGGCACATTGGAGGTCCTGCCGTTATCCTGCGTGTATTGTGAGAGCGATTCACTGGCAGTCATTACCTCAGTCGGGATGGGCATCTGAAATGGGACCCACTACTGTTTTAAACATATGCACTACGGTAGATCAAATGGATATGCACATGGCACACAATACACAGATGGGTGTCTCGTCAAACACAGACACTTTGATGTCCCATTTTTATATTTTTACTCTCTTTTCATTTTATTATTTGAAGGTCATATTAACAGTTTTCATCACTTATTTTCAAATGCCCTTTATGGATTTCCCTCTTCACCCAGACTTTGACTATTAAAATATGCAACCTAAATAAAGTTTGCATTAGAAAATATGGTAATCTCTTAGTTGTGGCTGTTTCCAACGAATATTTTGCCTCTAAATTGTGTTTTAATTTCTTAAAATTATATAAAAAGAGTGTAAATATTTATTTATTTTATTATTATATGCAGGTCAGATTAAAACTTTTTTTTTTTTCTTTACCATGCCTTCAGCACTTATTTTCATATATGTATTTATTATTATTATTATAGTTGTTGTTGTTACGGCTGTATCTTCACAATAAAAAAAAGTTGTTGTTTTTTTTTCTCTATCAATCAAACTATTATTTCTATAAAGATATAAGTTATAAAGAAGTTAATATATTGTTTAGGATAAACAAAATTATCATGTTATTAAAATATTTATATATATATATATATATATACTGTATATAGAATCCCTGGTATGCAATTGTGCAAGCAAAAAGACAAATACAGCTGTTCATGCACCATAATCTCAACCACAAGATGTTATTAAACAATATATGATTGGTAATGGGGCACAGATGAAAGTAGTGAGAGTATAAACATGCTGGAGGGAGTTTGTTTTGTAAAAGCCTACAAGCAGCCATAGATATGACCTTTTGATTTGGGCGTGAAAGTTGAAGAGCTTCATAAACAAAAAACAACCATGACACAGACACAGATTTAATTTGTCTCTTTCTGCTTGAGCAAACTGAGAATGTGAGCAGGGTGGAAAATATACAAGACTTCCACCTGCCTGAGTTTAATGTCAGTGTGATGTGATTTAAGATGCACTCAGTGCGGCAATGAGTTTGCATCTTCCCTACACACACACACACACACACTCCAGTGCACTTTCCACCTGTCACGCCTACCGTCGCTTCCACGCCGCCAACAAGCCAGAAAGTGCCAACGAGCACATGAGGACTTTGATATTCAAATCAACAGCAAGGTAAGTGAACACACACACACACACCAGCGCTCGGCTGCGAATCAACACGACGAGGGGACCGCACAGCAGTCTCCGGTCCCTTCTGAAACACGAACAGACCAAACTAATTAAAGTTCAGGTGACAAGTGCAAAACACCGCCGAGCTCCTGGCTTCTATGTGATCCAAACAATCTGGTGTGCGTCGTGACAAGCCGAGTAAAACCAAGCGGGAGAAATACTCCAGGGTTCAAAAAAAGTAACAACAGCCATGTTCGGCAGGCAAACAACAGCACAAGCAAACCAGGTTCATTCTTTGGTAAAGAACTAAGAGAAACTCAGCAAAGCCAGACGGTTATGTTTTCTTGACTGCTGCACACATTTGTATGTTGTTAAAAATACAAGCTTCTAGTATGTTAGCACATACACACCAAATCTTTGTAAAGCTGCTGTGTTTATATGGGCTATTATAAGTCATTTAAGGAGAATATAATACAATACTGTATACAGAGTGTTGTAGTGCTGTCAAATAATTAATCACAATTAATTCCTTTCAAAATAAAAGTTTTGTTAACATAATTTATGAGTCTTTACTGTATTTATTTATTTATTATGAGTATCTAAATACACACACATACTGTATATATTTTGAAAAAAAATGCATGTATACACATTGATATATTTATATTATTATATTTTGTTATATATTAATATATTTAAGATATAAATGTAATATATATATAATTTTTACAATAAAAATATATACAGATTTTTTTTTTTTGGACTGAAAATAAGAGTTCGAGAGATTATGATGAATCCTGCCAGTTGGCAGATTTGTCAGCAAATGCATATAGAAATAAGAAGCAAGGACGAGGCTGGCTGCTCTAGCAGCTGGTTTCTGGGCAGATGTGGAGGTTCACACCGTTCAGGACCGTCTCTCAACTGCAGGGTCACGATGAGCTCAGTGCTCGGGTCAAGGGCTCGTTCGTCACTGTGGGGACGGAGGGGACATCGCAGAGGTCATTTACCACTGAACTCCACAGGAAGACCAGAGGAGCTCTGGCCTACATCAACACACATCAGCTGGAGGCCTGCGAGGAGATCCACGGCAGAGTCAAAGTGACACCAACGTCTAGGTCGAGAAAACATGCCAAATCCACACAGCCAAGTACATTCGACACATCACTTTTTGGATAAATTTCCAGATATAAAATTTGACTGAATTAGCCATAAAATATCAAATCTGTAAGTTGTTAAGCTGTAACATACTGTAGCAACACACACACACACACACACACACACACACACTGATCGGCAAACATTAACCCTGTTGTTAGGATAGTAAACTATATTACTTGTTGGAAGTGTTGTTCATACTCATCATTACAAAACCACAACATTTAGTCGTTACTGTAAATGCATACAAATAAAAGTAGACAATTTATCTTGTTTTGAGTAATATCTTACTCTTATCTGTATGACACAAAAAAGTATTTGAAGTTATTTTTGTTGCAACTGAACAAGCTAGTACATTTACTGACCCAGGAGGGTAAAAATGATCTATTTATTAAATGCATTTTATCATATCTCTGTTGCTATCATTTAATAAAAAGCAATACACCTCTCAAGGTCATATAAAAGTAGATTTTTGATTTTTGTTTTAGAAATATATTTCAATATATTTTACTCCTATATCACTATATATATATATATATATATCAGGGGTGCTCAATCCTGTTCCTGGAGATCTACCTTCCAGCTGAGTTTAGTTCCAACCCTGATCAAACCGCTGTCTGTAATTATCAAGTGCTCCTTCAAATCCTAATTAGTTGGTTCAGGTTGTTTCTGATCAGGGTTGGAGATGA
>JAUMHP010000082.1:1362538-1377154 GCA_032361065.1 Enteromius trimaculatus
TTCTGATCAGGGTTGGAGATGAATTCTGCAGGAAGGTAGATCTCCAGGAACAGGATTGAGCACCCCTGATATATATAATGTTAATTAATTAATTGCATACAAAATAAAAGTTTTTGTTTGCATAATGTATGTGCATGTTCTGTGTATATTTATTATGTATATATCAATACACATACATACGGTATATATTTGGAAAATATTTACATGTCTATATTCATATTTATATAAATTCTATTATAAATAAATATATTTAATATATAAACCTATTTTTCTGAAATGTATACATGCATGTTTGTGCATTCATATATACCCTATAAATATACACTTATATAACGTAATATATATATATATATATATGTATATATATATATATATATATATATGTGTATATGTTGAAAAATGATCTATTTTAATATTTACTGTGTAAAAATATATTTTTATTATATATACTTTTATTAGTCCTTTAGTCCTTCACAATCGACCTTTTTGTGTTTTCAATCTATAATATGCTTTCATTTATTCAAATTATGCAAAAAAAGTATACATACTCTGATAAATACGGTACTTTTGATAAATTATGCAAAATAAAAAAAAATTACTCCTTCAGGTGTAAATGCATTTCCAACACAAAAAAGGTAGCCACTCAAGGTCTTTGCACACAGAGAAATGTTTGCCCATTAAAAAATAAATACGACCTCACATTATGTCAATCAAATGTACACACTGTGTCCAAAACATTCGGTTTTCTGACTTTTCACATCTGTAGCAAGCATTTCGGTAAGAAAGAACGGTGAAAACAAAAAAAACCCACATACGAACATTTCAGACCTTAAATCCTGATAATCCTGTGTTACTGTTTTTCTCACAGTAAAATCACTCTGATGCACAACCTCTCACAGATTAACTAACACGTCTCCATAATGCTATGCTTATGCACCGTAAACACACAAATGTTGTTGGTACACCGTGAAGTCCCCAAGAAAACACAGAGGGACTGTTGCACCAGCGTTGGTCACAGTTGCATCACACAGTCGACAAGCGTCCGAGGCCAGAAACACGCTTCCACGCTCACACAGGGACTAACAACAACACACAGCTCTGAGAAGACTTCCTGGAGGCGTACATTATATAATCAAAAAGAGGAAACAGAGATGGGAGGACACACACACACACAACAGCTCTACGTGATTGCGCGGTTCAGAATATCCACTGCGGGTTTGACTCCAAATGAGTTCATTTAAAAATGACTTCCCCCAGGGGTCCAAAGACACAACAACACGCCAGCGCTTTCACTGCCTGATTGCAACATGTACAGGAGTGTTTGTTCTGTGAGCGTGTGTGTGTGAGTAATTAAGTCACCGCACACTGAACAATAGCGGAGCGACAGCTGCGTGTGTGTACGGCAGTGAGGATAAGAGCTTCACGTGTGGGATCCGCCGTAATACGCTTGATTTAATGAGCGTGGGTGAGCTGATAATTACTGCAGAATTTGCTCTAATGAATCAGATGGAGGGTGTGTCGGAACGCGCCGGCTTCTTTATCAAAGAGCGCCGCCGATGAGTTTGCCGAAAGACGCGCTCAATGAAAGCGTAGGGGTAAAGCGATTAAGCTTTAATGAAGGTTATGCTGTTGAGAAGTGTCACTGTTAAGGTTTATAACAATGCTGAGAAGGTCTTTGTTGCCTTGTTGACTCTCAAAGGGCCTGTTTACACCTACGATGAAAGGGATAGTTCACTGTCGCTGCTTACAAACCCTTGTGTTGCTGTTAATTTGCATGGCTATACCTCTTATGTGAAACACAAAAGGAGATATTTTGAAGAATGTTTTCCAAGCATTGATGCTTTAGAGGTTTATAAAAGGAAGTTTTCAAAAAAATCCCTGAAGTTGCAAAGATTAAAGTTTCTAAACCAGAGATATTCTTTAGAAAAGCTATTATTCTGGTTGTAGTGTTGCTGCGGGCGCCATGTTCTGGAGACGCTGAAAGTGAACCTACTTTCTTTGTGCTTCGAAAAGAGGACACAACTAGAAATCAGTGTTAAGTTGTGTTTCCAACACTGTTCCAGAACAGTTGAACACAAATATTAGAGTGTGTTCAGCACATTTACGGAGGACTGATTCCTGGATCAACAAATGTCTCGTTTGCAATGTGTTTTATTGTTTTGTTGTCATAATGCCGGGACACAGCATCACGTTATGGTAAGGGTCGTTACATTCCCCATGATCTATCTCTACTATATCAAAATGTGAATTCATTAAAAATAATACTAGTAAGAATACATCAGTCAGGGTGTTTCTATGCAGAAATTGTCTTCCAGTGAACAAAAGAGCTAGGACTCAAGGGCTAAAATCCTCCATTGAGGACTAAAATGTGAAGCATTGTTCCTCTCAGTTGTATGTATTGTATGTATAGCGTTCAGACCACCAGAGATCAGGTGTAAATGGGGCCAAATACGCCACAAGAGATTCTGCCAAAGCTGGAAAGGGCTTGTTGCACTGCTCTTGGAGATTTCAGTAAAATCTCTCCAGAGAACAAGAACAAGAACAAGAGCTGTAATGGCTAGCATAAGGCCTCAGGGACACAAGGACTAAAAGCGAAATGTGTTCATTACACTTGAACACCATTTCCATACAACACTCCAATCCAGTCTATGTATGTTCATACATTTTTCAACAGAGTATCTTTCAGACAACTGTGATTTTGTTTTCCAACTGCCCCATACTTTTTGTCAAATGAATTTCAATGACTTTTACAGTATGCAACCTTTCCTGCCATCTATGATTAATAAATTTAGGATTTTCAGAAATTATTCATATTCAGACCAATCTGCAAGTGAATCATTTGGACTGAATTGTAAACTAGTTTAATTAATTCTTTATCCTTTACTTTAAAAGGCACAATGCGCATTAAGTGACTCTTAAAGGAATAGTTCACCCAAAAATTTTAATTCTATCATTATTTACTCAGCCTCAAGTCGTTCCAAACCTGTACGAACTCTGTTCTGCTGAACACAAAGGAAGACATTCTGAAAAAAGGGTGATCATATCCATCATATGAATAATTCATTCTAATAAAACAAAACAAAATAAATAAAAATAAAGGTAAAATAATATATAAAATAATCTAAATAATTAAAAAAATAATAATAATAATAACATAAAATAAAATATAATATAAAACAAAATAAAAAACCCTGGCAAGCAATGCTACTCTACCAAAGGGCAACATTTCAGTGTATACAAACATTTTCATCCTATATTTTATAAATTAACACATTTTTTCCGGGCCTGAAAAACAACTTTTAATATTTCCAGCTTTTACATGATAATAAATGAGTTGGCCAACATGACCCATATCTACTCCAAAAAAGATCCATGACTAAAATAAATAAATAAATAAATAAATAAGCCAGGTTGTTTTCTATGCAGAGCCACTCTCCCAATGATCAGAAACAGTCTGTATAAGCAGCACATTCGGTCTCCTCCCAGCTACAGGTAAACATGACAGCCCGGCACAGACGCTTTCTGCATACAGAGGCAAACGTCAAACTCTGAGCGCCGCAGGACTGTGGCACAGCGCAGCCGCTGTCAGACGCACCGTCTCTCCTCCAGCCCCGAGCTGCCAGTCGCCAGGACTTTGGTGCAGATCTTAGCATGACAGCGCACCAAACCACTCCATCCCTGCATGCTTCACTCTCTCAAACACGCCTGGAATTAAAAATAGATCTGTGTGTTCCCAACAGGAGCTGAACAAGTCGAGATCGACGAAACATACTGCCTTTCAAGACATATACATGCATATCTATATGTTGTTTTGTTTGTTTGTTTTTTCTGAAAACACGAAAATGGTATTTGTTATTTTAGTTAAAATGAATCAGAACTCGGGATTAGACTGTGACCCGGGTTTATATCCCGGACGAGCCCCCACTACCGTGAACTTGTCAGTGTAAAAGTTTAAAGACATTTTCAATTTCTTGGCAACTTCAAAAAATATATTACTTAATTAAAATTTTCAAAATGGCTGAGCAGAATATAAAAATGTAAAATAACTAACTACATGATGTCATAAAAAAACTCATTTATAAACAGTATAGAGTTAAATCCCAAGCAGTTTCAAGTTGACTCATCATTGCACTCACAAACACTGCTTTATCAGGCATTACAGCCATGATGAACCTAAAACCAGACCAATTGTCCAATCACCACAGACTAGCGTCACACAAAGAAAGGGTGTGGAAAAATTCATTGAGCAAATGGTCTGGGAATTGCTGAACACGTAAGGTAAAAATAAATGCATATTATAATATTTTTGACCTTGCATGCATCTCAAACTGTTATTGGGGACTCCCAAAACCAAAATGTGATCCTTTCAGTACCCATAACTGGGACACTTTAAAATCTTTTTTTTGTTTGTTTGTTTGTAATGCAACAGTTAAAACATGTGCAACACTAATCGTCAAACTGCAACACGAGGTTCATAAGCAGTTTCCAAGCAACAGTTTAAACACAAAGGTATGTTAAAGAGTGAGAGTCGCGCTCATGGATGAGCTCAGGGACAGCCTTGCATGCCAGAGTTCCTCCAGAGCTCTCTGACAGCCCAGATCAATAGCTGAGACTTCTGAGGCCTTGCAGAAGTGAGGCACAATTCATTCCCTGACTGGAGATCAATACCAGATTAGAGAGAAGCCGAGGCCCCGTCCTCAACACTGCCTCTCTGCTCCGCTTCTTTATACCCTTCTGTTTCTCACTTCAAATGTCATTGGTAGATCCACTCCCTGCTCTGTTTTTCTCCTTTTTTCCTGCACCTCTTTCTTAGTAAAAAGAAAGCAGAGCGATATGAAGAGCAGGAGAGGAGAGCATAGGGAGCGTGCCTCAGATGATCAGAGGGAGGTGAGCAGCTGTGGAGCCGGAGAGCCGCGTTCGGAGCCCCAGCCGTGTTTTGACAAGCAATCAGATCAGTTTTCATCTCAGGCTTTAACACTGCCGTGAGCGAACTGTGCAAGCAGCGACTGTGTGCACTTCCTCAGCAGAGTCCTGTAGAGAGGCTAAGTTACACGAGTAGCCATGAAGCTTTCTTGCTCAGCAAGATTTTCTTCAAAGTCTTGCCGCGTCACCAGACGAAAAAACTACAGGCTGTGCTGTTCTTCAAGCGGAATCAAAGAACCAACTGCTGCAGCGTGACTTCTAACAAAAAAGTTCAGCTGGAGTTTGAGTTAGGGTCACAAAACGTGCGTATGCACATGAGTTCAATTCCTTCTTTTGTTAGTGAACTTGGAGTGTTCCAAATGAGCGTCCGCAAGGTTAGTAATTTGCATAAAACACAGCCAAACTTTAACGATAATGAGCGTAACGGTTGCTGTCGGAGGTGGAAGTTATTTAAAAGAGTATTTATTTGCGTAAACTGAACAGCCATGCGCCACTCTTACAAGACGCTCTCTCTCCTTGAGCTCGCGCCGCAATGTCTTCAAGCTGTACCAAGTGTGGGTGTACATGATTAGTGTGTACGTGTGGTATAAGATGTTTCCAATTTCTTCGTACATTTAGAATAAATTTTAGTGCAAGTAGTTTTTGATGAATCGGAAATTATTCATGAAAACATCCGTAGGCACATTTCACGCAAAAATTTCTGCTTACGCATGTTTTGTGAATGAGACCTGTTGTTTTTAAGACAACATTCTCACAAATGTTTTTGCAACATTTAAATAACATTGCAGTGGTTTAAAAATAAATGTTCAAATAATGTTCTTTTTTGGTAAATATATAATTAGTAGAATGTTCAAGAAACATTTTAGGCACCTTTAAATAGCGTTCGTAGCATGACAAGAAAACCACATTCTTACATTTTTATAACCTAAATTTGTTATCTGGGAACCTGTATGTTCTAATAAACAAATCTATCACGTTTTAAAACTGCTTCATCCAGTAATGTTGTCTTTACTGAACCAGGAGATAAATCTGCACAGATCAAACACCGTTTACAAACAACAACAGCTCTAAACATATAGATAAACATACATTTTGCTTTGAGAAGGAGATGGACTTCACTGGAGGAAGTGTTATTATGGATTACAGAAGGTCTGTCTGAAGTTAAAAATGTCTCAATGCAGATTTTCACTTCTCAAGACATTACTGTAACTGATGGACTGGAGTGCTATTGTGATGTTTTTATCGGCTGTTTGGACTCTCATTCTGACGGCACCCATTCACTGCGGAGCTCCACTGGTGTGTTGAATAAGTGATAAAATGCTACATTTCCCCAGATCTGATGAAGAAGTCATCCTAATTGTGTACATTTTGAGTAAATTTTATTACCTTTATACATTTCCCTTTTTTTATTAGTTACTGTGTATATTTTTTTTTTAATTAAAAAAATATATATATTACATTTTCAGAACAGAAGCTCTGGAGCATGACCTTGTTAATTATATATAACATAATAAATGAATCCAAAAGAACTTAAAATGGGTAACTGGGTGTTGGGGATTGGGTGCAGGTCTGTAACAGTCACTCACAGTTCGGCTCTGACAGCTGGGGTTTGCGCAACAGATTAAAGGAAGGAAGGAAGACAGGAAGTGTCTGAAGGCATAAGAAGCAGAGTGTCTGGAGTTCTCAGAGACAAGTGCTCTTCCCAGAAGCTCCTGAGAGTCAGACTGTCAGACATAGAGGTTAATTCGCCCAGACGTCATCCTGAGAAACAAACCAGACTACGGTAACCTCAATTATGATCTAGACTATAAAATGTTTTTGTTTGTGTGTGTTATGGGTCGACTGGTATGTGTTTTTCAGAGCTGATGCAGATACCAGTTATTACAAATTGAGTAGACCGATAACCAATACTTTGAACTTATATACCAGGGATGGGAAGATTCCCCGATTCGCTCAGTGTTTACAATTGCATCGGTTTAAAATGTGTGCATCGGATACAAATTGGCATTTGTGTTGCGATGCAACGTTTCTATCGTATCTGAATCGGTAAAACCCGATTTATATCTATAAAATATACAGGCAGCATGACGAATCTGACAACACACTTGAAGCGCTGACACGTTTGGAGACTCCTCCTCCTCATCTCAATTGGATTAAGCGGACTAGGTTACGCTTTGAGATCCATGACAAATTTTAGAAATAATTCCAACAATAAAGTGTATTTAGATTGAATAATTGAATTGAAAAACTAATCTTAAAGCTAGCAAATGCCTCTAGTTTTATTCACTTAACAGGCCTTTGAAGTTTGGGCAAAATCTTGTAAATTATGTGATTTTGTGCACTTTATTTTTTCATATAGTGAGTGTGAACTGCTCGTTCCAAGACAATAACCAACGCAATCGCCTTTTTTTAATCTATAAAGACATCCAGCCTTACAGCGTCACAGAGAACAAGTGCACCCAATACCTGTATACCTGCATATTTGTTTCATTGCACTGTACTGCATCGAATCGTGTTGAATTGAATTGAAATCGGTTTGCACTGCATCATAACATGGATCTTTCATTTATCGTATCGTTGGCTATGCATCGAGATGCGTATTGCATCGGCCTCAGTTATGGAGATGCACATCACTATTACTGTATATACTGTATATGTCTGGTGCAAAAATAAAAATGAATGCCCAGATAAAAAATAACAGTGGGTCTGACAAAAACTTTCTTTAAATGCTTTTGATTATTTAATCGACCTATTGGTTACACATGGATTTTTACAGTAATAAAGCAGCAGTTTATTGCAATTAATAGAA
Organism: Enteromius trimaculatus; assembly: GCA_032361065.1. Classification (NCBI taxonomy): domain Eukaryota; kingdom Metazoa; phylum Chordata; class Actinopteri; order Cypriniformes; family Cyprinidae; genus Enteromius; species Enteromius trimaculatus. The sequence goes on from JAUMHP010000082.1 coordinate 1,370,271, forward strand.
CAGGAAATAACTTTGTAAAATTGTACTATACACATAAAAATATATAAAAATACACACAAACATAACCAAGTTATTGAAAGAAGTGTCTTAAGCCTACTAAGATGCCATTTATTTGATCAGAAATACAGTTAAAAAAATTACAATTTAAAATAACGTAACATACTGTATATATGGTAAATAATTAAAATATAATTATTGTTGAATTTTCAGCATCATTACTCCAATTTGTGTCACGCAATCCTTCAGAAATATAATATCGATTGATTGATTTTGACACGTATTTATTTACTTATATATTTATTTTATTTACATATGTATTACATATAACATTTTCCCCTTCATTCATTCAAAACTGATGCTGATAAAAGCTTTTATGTACAAACAACATAAAAAGTATTAATAAGAGAAAAATGATCCCTCAAGTGCAGTCCTAAATGCATACATTTCAGTCAAAATAAACCATTTAATTGCATTTTGCCTGCTTACTCTCAGAAAATCATGGCCAGTTTTCATTGTGTGTTTGTTATCAGAGTAGAGGCTGAGCTGACCGATCACAGAAAGCTCTTAATGGTGAGCGGGGTGAAGATCCGTTTCCGCCGCCCTTGAAGGGAGGGTCGTCTCTGAGGGCGTATGAGGACAAAGTGCTGCCCTCGCTCCCTCTTCCTCTCCGCTCTAATAAGACTCTGTCTCTCAGGGGATAGGGAATGGAGCGGGGTGAGGGACGGGGGGGTTTGACGTTTGGGATGAGGGGGGCGGATCTGGGCTGGTTTGGATCTGTCAACAGCACACTGACAGATCAGCATTAGCACTGAAGTGCAGGGTTTGTCATGTTGTTTCTCTTCAAGCACACACACACACACACACAGCGAAACACACACACCCATATGCTAACGCAGTCACACACCACTGAACCATCTCGAAAATGAGATGGAGCTCAAATAAGTTCAGAGATTCATTATAGAGCCAATCTCAGTCAAACACACTCAATATAAGCCCTTGATTCAGGCCAATTCTCCAGGAGCGCGCGCCGGTGCCGTTTCTGCATGAGTGCTTCTCATTCTCCCCGCGCTGAATATGAAATCTGGTGAGAGCTCGGATCAAGCGCATTAGGTTATATTGCCCTTAACTCTGACCTTGTGCTATCTTTCATTTGTGAGAATGTTGTAGCCACATGAAGTGAATGCTCAGCACTAAATATCAAACACAGCAGGCTTAAACGCTTTATGGGAATTGCGAATACTGGCTATGTTAAACACAACACGATATTACTATGATACCTATCTTATCAACATCCACTGGCAAATCCCGAAAGCCACGTAAAGGCTAACACTTGGCATTTTTTTGTAATTGTGCTGTAAGAAATTAAATGCTGAAGACGATGCTGTTTTCGGTGTTCTTTCATACAGCCGTTCAAGAAAAGATGTCTGGCACTCTTAACATAATTTGTAAAGATTTCAATTTCAATGCAGGCTTGTTTTACAGTCTGTATTTAAAACATTTTCAATATGGAGGAGTAGCCTAATCGTGGTATATCTCGTGCTGTCTATACAGTGTGAGAAAGCTTTCAAATTTCATTAAAAATGTCTTAATTTTTTAAGGATCTAAAAAACTTTGGAGGACTCTGCCTACATCATGTCACAGGCTTCAACATCATTCATGTAATTTGTATTTACAGTAGTATTATAGATTCTCTCTGGAGTCCTAGCTTAGCAAACATTGTGAACGAGACAGTGATGAGAAGACAAAACTGAGGTAATAAAGGTATAAAATCAGAGTATTTTACTACGTTACCGTGAAAAAATAAGCATATGCTTGTTGGGTATGTTTTGAAGCTGGGATGTTGGTTTAAGCTGGTTTATGCTGGTCACGTGCTGACAAAGGACCATCATAAACCATCTTAAACCAGCATCCCAGCTTTAAAACATACCTAATGAGCAGGGCTTAGCTTAAGCACTATCCAGCCAACCACAAAAGCTAAATGCTAACACTGCTAGCTGCTATGGTTTCATCTTTACGATCAACATTTTTTGACCACAGAGTGCTTAATCATTAACTTTCAATAAGATTCTACAAATTTCACATCAAGTATGTACTTGTATACGTGCAGTAACAGCCTTCTCTGGAGTCCTAGCTTAGCAAACACTGAGAATGAAGAAAATGCTAACAAAACAGGTCAAGAAAAATAACAACTAGCCCTACATTGCCTTAATTAAACAAAACTGTGCACAGGTTCCTAATTTCTGCATATATTTTAATTGGCAGTGACAGTCTAGTGCTGCTAGTTTTGTTTGTGTCCAAACGACAAACAGAAGCAAAGCAGCGACAGAAAGAGCTTCTAGACACAAACAGCCTCTCGCTCGTCTACAGACAGCTTTTAAATTTGGCAACGTGACCTACATCTGCCCCGACAGAACACGAATGCTAAACTGAGTAAGAGATATTAGAGCTAAATCATTTTAGAAAGCGCTTAGGGCGCTAACCTCTCTATTAGCACTGAAACAGAGCTGACACTCAACTGTGTCTCACGGAAGCACTGCACAGCAACACACACATCCTTACAAGAACCTTTAATCGCATTTTAGTTTTGTGCTTTACAGTGATTTAACCACAGTTCGTGTGGTAAAACACAAACAACAGCATTGATTTCCACGTTCCACAAAAGAAAATCCTACAGCCACAAAATAACATTAAAGAAAATTAATTGTAAAAAAAATACTAATTGTTTGGTCCCCTTGTCTGTATAATTGCATATTGATTCACATGTCACAATACTGGTTAGCACATCTGTGTTATTGCCCGATGCACATTATAATCTAATAATACACTGCCAAAAATTCCCGTATTAAAAGCTGTTTGATTTGATTTTCCTGTGAAGGCTCTCGCAATCCCAACCCTTGCTTCTCTTGGCCCTGTTTCCTCTGCATATTTCACTGTTGTGACGGCAGCTATGGAGACCTTCAAGTTCTGACCCGTCGAAAAACTCAACTCGACAAAACTAACCAATAAATCATAATTCGTCTTAATTATGTAGCGCTCTGGCAATATAAATCACAGAGTAGCTGTAGTCAAAACAGGAAATAAATGAATTAATGTAACATTATAACTCATAGTAATTATAAAGCATATAAAACATAAAGGATATTTATTAATACTGAATTCAAGTGCAGGCCTAAATAATAAATGCATAAAGAGCTATTAACATTATTAACAGCCCACACACCCTGAGTGACATCAACACAAAAGGAAACTCATCATGGGAAGATCAGGTCGTTATATTTATTTGAAAAACATGCCTTGACGAATCGCCCACAACAGGAATGTGCATTAACAAAATAAACAGGGTTTTTATGTTGACTGCCTGTGCAGACATCTACTGTAAACAAGACAACAAACCTGAAGAAACACTGCCCCCCTGAGGACACAGCTGGTATTACATAAACACACCCATCTTCACAGTCATGGTTGTGCCTTTCATTTTCGTACTAGCATGGCATGGGAATCAGGTGTCCAAACAATATGCATTTTATTTAATGTTTGTTTCTGAGTCCTCTTGCACTTCAGGGCGATCGGGACACTCCAGCAGGGGGTCTAGGCCTGTCACCTCTGTTTTAGAGCACCCATAGTGCCTGACCTCATTCTGCCTATCCGAGCATATCTGCATGTGTGTGTGTGTGTGTGTGTGTGTGTAGCTTCCACTCCTTCCAGACGAGCCGCTGCTAATAGGCTGTTTGGCAGAGTGTTTTATTACCAGAGCACTATCAGAGCTGACAGCTGTCAGCTGAGACAAACATCTCTGCCTGACTGTATGTGTGTGTATGTGTGTGTATGTGTGTGTGTGTTTCACCAGAATTCAGTGATTGCACCAAATGCCCCAGAGATAAAGACACTGGGGCTAGTGAGCAGATTTGGCATCATGAAGCCCTGACAGCAGGAGAAACGTCAGCTAGATGTCTCTGACACTTCAGAGGCTAATTCAGTAGACAACTTTTTTTTTCTGGTACTGTGCTGTATCAAGGATGTAAGTAATTAAGTTTAATTAAGTGTTATTAATTCTTATTTGTTATTAACCATAAATTTAACATCAGATATGCTCTGACTGGTCAGGATTGCATCAAGCAGTATTTTGGTTTCAGTGTGGAGATTATTTGTTGCATCACACATTCATTTATTATTATATTATTTATTGTAACGCATCTTGAAAACAGGCAGCCAGCTCATATTGTGAATTATAATCATATCCCATCGATAAAATAGATCATCTTCTACTCATTTTCACTCTTCTTCCTGTTTCATCAGCCCACTGTTACAACTATTAAAAAGAAACTACGATCACCATCATAAATAGTTGTAATAGAAGTGAAATACCACAGACTCTGTTAAACAACAAGTCAAACAAGTGCAGGCCAACAGAAAAACAGACTCAAGGTTAAAAAGCGAGTCTTTGTCTGCTTCGTTCTGTCTTCTAGCACTTTGTCCTCGCTTGTGTCTCTATATTCTTCACAGTAGCCTTGAAACTGAAGTGAGAAGTGCTTTGAAAGGAAGAGACGGAGCGAAGGAAAGGGGTTGAAAGAGAGAGGAGGGAGAGAGAGTAAGGTCACATATCGACTCTGATTGTGAGGCGCCAGTCTCGGCATTGATCAGAGAGTGCGCTTTATTGACTAAATGACAAATGAGATGAACAAGCCTCTCCTCTGAAGACCCGACCCCTTTTGAAGAGCTCTCCCAACACTCTATGTGTGTGTGTGTGTGTGTGTTTATTCTGAACGGACCCCACTTGCTCTCATGAGCACAGGCTAGATAGCCTAGCTTTCATTCCCACACACCGGTCAGTTAGATGGAGGCAACAGTTTAGCATTTACCTGGCAGCATCTGATGCTCTGTTGCCATGGTGATGGATCTTTGGCTCTGCACGACCAATCAGAAATCTAATGTGGTTGTCAGAACACTATGATCACGCATGTCAATAATAACCTGTTATTTCAAAGTTCATACTGCCATCTAGTGACGGCTCAACACATCTGTCCTTGTATTAAACAGGGACAGTCTACCATGAAATATTATCATGTATTCTCTCACGTCGTTGCTTTTTTGAGCATGGAAGCTTTTATTTCCCATAATGAAAGTGGATGGGGACTGAGGCTCTAAAAATGACAAAAAAGCACCAGAAAGTAGTTCATATGACTATATTTCAAGTTGTTTTAAACCATATTGTAGCAATTTTGTGAAACGTTGTGAATCAATCAATTAGTAATATTAGTCCATATACTGTACACTATTATTCTAAAGCCATTGTTTGTGTTGTTAGGTTGTTTTTGGAGTCTTAATTGCTCCAGTCCCCATCCACTTTCATTGTGTGAGGAAAAAACAGCTTTCACATTTAACTAAACCTTTTGTTATGAAGACATAGAAAGATACAATGAAAGTGGATAAGGGCTGGAGCAGTCGTGTTTCGAACATAGTGAAAAAAAAAAACACCATAAAGTAGTTAATATGACTTGTTCACTGTATTTCAAGACGTATAATGGCTTGTTGGTACTTTTTAGGTTGCTTTTGGTGATTATTTTGAAACCAGGCCAAAGAAGAGCAAGCTTTTAAAGCAGCATGCACTTAACATCATGTGTTGGTGTGGATGCTAACATCATTAGAGTTAACTTCACAGCTCTTGTTCTTGGTGTTAAACAATGAGAGAATGTTATTTTTGGGTGAACTATCCTGTTACAGTACACACAACCTCATATAATAAAGCTGTACTGTGAAGGCCTATGGCCTACTGTGTGTGTGCCCCTTCACATCTTCCATATTTGCTGACCGCTGCTGTGTGTTTTTGTAGGTCAGGCTCTCGTCACACGTCTGATGATGTATGTCCAGTAACATTGACCCTGCAGCACTCTGGGAGCTCTGCTGAGGAAAGCACACACTGCTTCACTTTTCACCTTTCTGACACACATCTGAGCATCTCCTCAAATCACGTCCTTCTGCACACTGAGAGGATGTCCAGATATATGCATAGCGACTGCAAAAACATCAGTGGCATATATAATATATAATCATTTATTTATTTATTATATATTTTATTCATAATGCATAATGTTAAATATAAAATATACAACTAGAATACTGTAATATAAATTTAATAAAAGATAAGGTTGTTATATGCATAAAGATTAAAATATTGATCATTATTTTATATTATATACGAATGTTAAATATTTAACGCAGGGGCGTGGCTAGGCTTGGTCACCCCACTCACGACTGCCGCTTCTGTCACTTTTTCTCTTGACAAGAAGTGCATTTATTCAGTTGCAGAACGTCTTCACTTCCTCATCAAATGGGAGATATTTCAGACGTGCGTTCCATCTCACTTCAGCGCCTTCAAACTGCGCGAGCATGTCATACGTTAAAGAAGATGTGTTTGAAATGTTCTGGAGCAGCCCATCGCTGTCTCACTCATCTAACGCGCCGGACCTGAAGTGGGTCAGAAAAGATCAAAAGAGTTGAGAGTAAATGAGATTTGTGTCAGAACTGTGAGCTTCATCTGTTTAAGTTAGAATGTGCCTGATAACTTCCATTTCTGTATATTTCTGCTAAAGTGCACAAGTAAATATGACATTTATTAATAATGGGTTATGTGAAGATTGTTTTAAGTTTACTTAAATTAGAAGTTCTTTCTTTTTTTTTGCTAAAATTGCTAGCTATCGATTACAGTATGCTGTAATGTTGAAGACTATAGTCAATGGTTATTTGGGGGGGGGGGGGGGGGGCAAATTTTTATAGAAATCAGTACTGGTGTTATAATGGTTTTATGTGAAGATTGTCTCCAGACTACTAACGAGGCGCACCTGATCCGATCCCTGAGTGCATTCAAAAGACACACACACACACAC
>JAUMHP010000082.1:1385721-1399953 GCA_032361065.1 Enteromius trimaculatus
ATACACACACACATACACATACTGTAAAAAAATATTAATGTGTATATATTTGCATATATTCCCCTTATGAATCACACCCTGTATATAGTATAATATATAAACATAACGTTCTTCATGAATATATATGTGCATGTGTGTGCATCCTTTTATTTTGGATGAGATTAATCACAATGAATTGTTTATCAGTATTAATATATATTTCCTGTAAGACCTCACAAAGGCCTAACCCCAACCCTACATATTAATATTGTGAAACATTAATACAATTTAAAATAAATGTTTTCTATATGAACATGTTAAAACGTAACTTATTTGTGTGATCAAAGGAACATGCTAATCCTTCAGTACCATAGTATCATCATTTGGCACCACCACACTATCTCTTGTTGGTACTATTAAAATATGTGTAATACATGTTGAAGTCTAGACCGTATGGAGTTTTTTATTCAGCGTTGTATAACAGTTCTTTTTTTTTCTTTATACATCAATGACAATATCCTCTGCACTCAAAGTCAAACACCTACTCACGATGCTAATGCTAATTAGCTTCATAATATAGATTGGACAGAGCAGACACAATGCAAGTGTAGCCAGACCGTGTCGTTTACTAATTGAGCTAACATTGATTAGCAACTGTGTTCATGCCGAGAGGACGATTATAAATCACCAGGAACAAAAGCGGCCCTAGCCAGAGAGATGTCACCAGAGCCCGGCAGGAACGGACGGGCTAATTAGCTCGCTGGCTAAACAATTTATCAGGGCTTGACAACATTAGCAGCAACGCTAATGAACAAAGTACAGCTATAAACACACCAGAGGGACGAATCCCATAAGTGGAACTGAGATGAGCCATTATTCACAGCGACTAGGACACAGATAAACTTCCCACATTCCACTGCTGTAACGGACTCATGATGCTTTTCCTGGATGATAACTTGAGGAAAAATATATTTACCATGAGGTCAAACTAAAAAATCGTTATAAACACTGACTAACACAGCTAGTCAACTACAATTTATAAATCCTCAATAAATTTTCTTCTTATTAATAGTTAAGTTTAGGTATTGGGTAGGATTAGAGATGTAGAAAAAGACATTAATATGTGCTTAATTAGCACTAATAAAAGCCTAATTTTCTAGTAATATGCACGCTAATAAGCAATTAATAGATTTTCTATTCGCTATTACAATTATGTAATCGTTAAAAACTTCATTTAATCGTTTGTGTGATTTAAGATGTGTTGTTTTCGTTCTACACATTATCTTAAGGGTTTTGTGCTGTTTTAGTATAGCATTATAATATGCATATTTCAACTTTTTATTTAAAGAACCCTATCTGACGTAGAGTTCACATTTGAGACTTAAAAAGAAAAGCGGTACGTTTTCAGGTTTTTTAGCTTGTTTATGTTCATCTATATATATGGCATGTGGTTGCTTCAAGCAATGATATAAACATCATTCAATTTAAATTTTGATGATTGGAATTAATCGCAATTACAATTTTAATGAAATTATCAGCATTTCTGATTTCTGTCATAATCGTTTAGTCCTATTTTAAGATGCATTAAAGAGCATAAAATAGCATTTATTGTTTGAATTGTATTATAATATTGAATTTGAGAACAAAGACAGTGTTTCATAACAAATGTAAGACAGCAGAACGCCTATTGTGATTACTGGATAACAGGTGCACTAATGCTTAGTGACGTTTTGTTCACACATAGACAAAAAAATCTTGGAGGATAGATTGAAAAAACAAAATCATTTCAGTCTATGATTTCAGGTTGTTGTAATTTCAGTGCACCACTAGTAAGTACACTAGCAGATTCAACATTTCTGGCCATTCACAAGCATCGTGAAATGGAATCGATACACATCCAGATGTGATAACCACTGCAACACAAAGACAGAGAAACACAGGCCTCTCTAACCCTCCTTCTGATAAATGGATCTGGAATAAATGTGGAATACTTCTATATCTACATTGCAATTGAACAGTGCCTCTCATTATTTAAAACTATTGTTGATTTTGTTTGTTACTGTAAACCGACATGAACAAAATACTTTCAATGAGCCACCAATATACCAGTTATCCATCCAAGTTAAATCTACAAACATCTACGGTAACACTTTCTAGAAAGTCTGTACTTATAATACATTATAAGGGTATTCTTAAGGCATTATAATGTATACATAATGCATTATGAACAACTTTATAATATGTTGTATCATATTCATGAGATTGAATGTGTTATAATATTTACTTATTTGTGATTTATTTAGCATTTTTTTGATCATTTATAATAAACAGTGAACATAATTCGTCCACTTATGTCATAATGGATTATAATGCTCATAGGTATAATGCATTATAAATCTTTCCATTTTATTTTCTACTTTACTTAAAAGGCACAATATGTCAGATTTTTGTAATAAAACATCCAAAAACTACTTGCACAGTGTTATATATTTCATGCAGTTGTGTACTTACAGTACGTTACCTCAAAAGTTCTGTAGGATTTGTAAATTATGTTCCTTGTCGTCTATCAATGACGCAATATCCGTACAATCCTTGGTTTCCTCTTTTGAATACTACGGCAACGCATGTGGACAAATGCGGATGTGGTAATTATTTATTGTGCATTTTGATATCATGGATCATGATTACACTCTCCACAATCCCAAAAAATTTAGATGTATACAAACCGAGGCAAGAACATACTGGAACAGTCAACTAAATAAAACGAGAATAAATATCGGCGTGGCATTTCCGAAATGTAGAGAGCTTCGCAAAAACCTCAGACTGGACAGAGACTCCGCCCTCGTGTGTTTTAATAGACGGGTAAGCAAATATATATTATTCGTTGTGCAAGTAACAGTCATGTACAGGTGGTTAGGTGATTAAACAGATATGAATGAGCTCTTGATCCGTGAACATGATTTGTGAAAACGACATCTCCCAATGTTCCATACTCCGTCATTGCCTCATCAAACTTCACCCCTGTTATTGTTTTGGAAATGCGACCTCTAGTGCCTTTAAAGGGGACAAATACCACTTACAAGTAATAAAAATAACACAAATAGGTAAATATTATAATTTATTATAATTGTTTTACGATTATTTATTAGATGTTTTATAATGCATTATGATTTATAATGTATTAAAAATACAGGCTTCATAGAAAGTGTTACCAGATCTACTAGCTAGTTAATAAACCCAAAAAGAGCATGCTTAAAATTGAATTATATAAGATGTCATTGCTACATTATGGATCCAGCAAGTAACATACATTTCAGAAATACATCTGAATAGCTTAATGGTTTTGGCTTTGTTTTCAATGACGCCAGAAATGAAAGTCCGGGTTGAGTACATTAGAGATCAGCGTCTCCACTAAAAAATCTCAAATACCAATGCTCACTCATGACATACCCTGTCTTTGTCGTCAGCCACGTCACACAGTACGTCATCCAGGTCCAAAATGCCTCCGTCTCCATGCTCTAATCGATTGACCTGTATCCAGTAGCCTGGGTCCTGAGAGGCGAGAAGTGAAAGGACAGAGTTACAGTGAGGCCTTTTGACAAACAGACATTCAAGTGTCTTAAAGTATCCATAACTTGTTGTGAGTAAAAAGGTAAACAAAGAACCTAGATTGTACACAGAACAACCAGAGAGGGATTTATAAATATTTAATAAATGTGGACTAATTTAAGAAAAATTGTTAACTTTATAATAACTGCACACTATGGATCATTAGTTAAGCATTTCTACATCAATGTTATTTACAAACCAGTGGTTTAGGAGATGTCAGTGGTCCATACAGTCATTTAGAAAGTGTAAGTAAATGAATAATAAATATTCAAATGTACATTTATAAACTGTATTATTTAGACATGATGATAGTTGTTCAGAGTGTTAATACATGCTTAATTAACACATGCTCCTGCTGTAATTCATGATAAAGTCAGGTAGTCTGTTTTTGTGAGTTCATCTAAGGTGAGGACTATTTATACCTTGTAAGATTTAAAGGCTAATGTATCTTCTAAATAGATACGTTAAACAAACACAACACAGAAATATTTTTCAAGATGCAAAAAATGAAGCTACAACTGTACACTTGATTAAAAATGAAAAATCTCATGCTTATGCATATAAATCAAGAACAAGCCATTTATATTAATAAACTGCTTACTGGTGAGTACTGGGGCAATGCTATATAAAGAATGAACTGACTATTTACTAATGCTTACCTGATGAATCATAGAGTGCGGTTATTATAAAGTGCTGCTGAAATATTTACAGTACAGCATTGAATGAAATACAGGGTTTAAGTATCAATACAAACAAAGTTATTCAGCCATCAATATCACACTCTTAGTGTCTGAGCATCCAAATAACATCAGCAGGCAGTATTTGTACTATTTCTCTGTACTTGACTGTGTGTGCTGACTGAATTCGGCTCATCTGAACCGCTGTAATCTCATAACTGGGCACAGCTGAGCAACCCACAGTCAGCTTGGCATCCACAGACCCTGGAAGAGCTTCAAAGCGCTGATGACGAAGATGAAGATGGGGAAAATTGGGGTCGCACACTGATGGAATGCAAATCTCTGCCGACCACGTTACTGACTGCCAGTCAATGTAGGCCATTTGACCAGAGTAATGAGTGATTTCCAGCTTTATGAGCCTGTTTATCTCTTTTTTTCATCCATAATCTGCAGCATTTCCAAGTAAAACTGGATATTCTGTCAGAAAAAAATCCATAATCCATAGAGAACTAACTGGATCATAAAGAGTCTCTATCAAATGTTTAATGGTGGTTCCTACTTCCTAAAGATATCAGGCAAGAAGAAAAGCCATTTTAGATGAAGACCAAGATTCATTTTTATAATCAATTGCAAAGACTTGAAATACTAACTTCTTGTATAGATGCATAGATAAATTGCACAATAAGATCAAGAGCATTTATTAAAAAAGCTAATAAATATGTATTTTTCATGCAAAATTCATTTCAAAATAAGGAAAGCGTGCACAATTAAATATCCAATAGCAGTCAATACTGCTAAATAAAAAAAGCTTAAAAATCAATAAATAAATATGATGCCAAAAACTGCATATCTGATGCTATTTTCCCTTTCTATAATTTCTTCTAAAGAATGAAATGGATAAATGTAAATATTCAGCATTTAATGTAATATAATGTAATATAGCATTTTATCCATCCTAATACTTTATCCACAAAAAATCTTAAATGTGAACCAAAATCATTCATGGAACATTATCTGAAGCAAATGTCAACAAGTTCATCCAGAGTTAATCTGGAAGACATTTTCTGGCCACAAACCCAGAACAAGATTCAGCAAATATTTGAACAAATTTGCTGCTGAGACGACATGCGCCGATGGCCGGCGTTTCATACTCCCACATTCACCAGGGTGGTTAAAACCCAGCGACTAACATGAGGATTTAAGATCAATGGACGCGATGATCACCAAAAGACAGATGGAAATGGAGATGAAATGAGAGGGAGAGGCTTGTTGTTCAGCGTGGAGGGATGTCTGGCCGTAATTGATGAAGGAAGGTTTGCAGAGGTTGACCAGGCCTTGCATGCTTGATTTAAGAACAGAAACCACGAGGGAGGGATGTTGCGGATGAGGGATAAAAAAAATGAAAGCATGAAGGGCAAAGGAAAGATGATGAAGCAGGAGAGGTACTTTACCCCCGAGAAAAAGAGAAAGACACATCTGGAAAATGTGCAGGACCGGTTTGGGAAGCACTGCTTTAGAAGATTCTGTTGAACAAAGTTCTTTGAGGTAATGTGTTAGAGTTTGCATGTATCTTTTACCAGCTGGTTGTGTAAAAAGAGGAGCTTGGTGTGTCTGAGATGTGATGATGCATGAAGAAAGCATTACAGAATGATGTAAGATTTCAGTAGAAAGGGATGCTAATGCATTTAAGTAACAATTTAAAATGTTACAACTGAGGGAGGTTACAAGTAGCACTATTGTTATAACTGGCAGACATGGGTACAGATCCCTGCACCCACACACATACTGATAAAATGCACACCTTAAAGTCAATTTAGATCAGTTTAGACAACAGTTTCTGCAAATAAAAAAAGGTTCCTTGTTTTTTTTGTTTTTTTTTTATTATTATTGTGTTACACTAAGTATGCGTATATCATTAGCTGCTTGTGTCTCAAGATGAGATATAAAGAAATAGTCTCTTTTAGTTTTAGATTAACTGGTAAAACTTGCACCATCTCCACCGATGACATGGGTTGGAATACAGTACCAGGTATTTAAGTAATCTGTTCCAAGGAGGGAGTTACAAGTAACACTTTTTTTTGTTTTACACAGCTTTACTGTTAAAGCATGGCACAAACAATACCTATGATATGTGTTCAAACACACATAAGCTCGAAAAAGGAATAAATGCTTTTTTTTTTAAATAATGAGTTACAGCTAGCGTGCATCTATTATTACTCATGTATCCCAAGAGGAGGATGGTGTGTCAGAGATGTAAAGACAGATGGAGGTAACATTCCAGAATGATGTGTGATCAGCGCAGACAGGAACACCAATGCATTGAAGTAACATTTCAGTCTGTTAAAATAAGGAGTTACAAGTAGCACTATTGTTTGTACAGTAGTTTACTGTACTGTATGTAAGTCAACTGGTAGAGTGTGGGACAGGGGTTAAGATCTCAGGAAAACCACTGATAAAACATGCATAACATGACAGAAGAAGGACAAACGTTAGAGTAATGCATTACAATTAGCATGCACTTCAAAATTACTACCTGGAGTTAAACACACTCAGTCTCACTGAAACAAGGAATTTCTTGGCATGTGTGTTTTTTAAATAATGCTAATACAAAAAGGAGTAAATCAGGTTTATTAAAACATTATAGGCATCCACCAACATCTACCAAACCACGTGGTTTGTGGGGAATAAAGCAGATGTTCATGACTAGACGTCAAGAGCTTTTTATGGCGAAGATTTAAGTCGAAGATTATAAAATGTCATTAAACTTGCATCTTTATCTTTGACACTGTTGTTTAACCACTCTTGCCAAAAATAACACTACGAAGGAACAATGGGTCTGAAATCTTCACGTATCGGTGGCAGGTGAAGCTTGTGTAAGAAACTCGCTCTATGAGATATGATGACCTTACAGCTCCTTTCTCAGAATGCAAATGTAACAATTATTAATACAACACTTTTATAAGCAACATTCCTCTTCGTTGACACACACACTGAACAAACATGGCTTTGTCCACCGTAAACTCATCCATTATCAGCCGCTCACGTCTCAAGAGGAGGTCAGAGACGTGAAGATGGATGGAGATAACATTCCAGATCAGAGCAGACAGGGACGCCTTTGTCAGCACATCATTTATAACTCGATGAAGTAATACAACCAGGTCTGAACCACAACAGTGAACAAATCCAGGCTTCAACTAAACCAACTAAAAGCAGCTCAGACCTCATCCATCTCCATCCAAGAGGAGGAAAGGGGGAATCAAAAAAAGAAAAAGAAACAATGTCCACAACCAGCTGCAGACCTTGTTCAAATATTGCTCTTTTCATAGGTGACATCCCAATGATTTCCTTTTTTCTTTCAGATGCGGATGAGCTCTAAGCAATCTTAAGTTCTGAAGATAGCCGCAGAAAGCCGCTGCCTTCTCGAAACCGCAACCATTTCATAAAGGAAGTGAATGACACAATACTGAATATGAATGTTCAAGGAAAGCCTTTTGCCTCAATAAAGCACAGGATCTTTACAAATCATTCCAGAACCAAACCACAAGCTTTATCTTTGCACAATCAGGGCGGTTGGGCGACATGTCATGACACTTTCGATGGCTGTTAAGCACCTACTGTATCAAAGACCTATTGTGAGGAGAACACCTGAGGCAAGAGAGACACTTTAGTCCGGGAAAAGTGTAAATATACTTTTTTTCATTTTTATTTTTTTGAAATGTAATAAATATCAACAGAGGGGTTCAAGAGTCTCCTTGATTTTTTCCCCCCCCATGTTAACCTGAAAATTAACAACAACAACAAAAGTAAATAACAACAACAAACAAACAAAAATTATTCAAAATAAATTAATAAATAAAATTATATAGTAATTTAAATAAATATTTCAGAAATATATTTTTACATGTTGACCAAAAATATTTCATTTTATATATTTTTTAATTCAGCAATTTGTAATATGCGATGAAAAAATACTACATTTAAAAATAAAAAAACGTCAATGCCAAATAAACACATTCTGATGATCTCATGTAGCCCACTTTGAGTAAAAGTAAATGTGTACCAACAAGTACTCTGTTTTCCTGATTAATCACATGACATCATTTCTCCAGTAGCAAAGGATTGATCTTTACTACACAAGACATCTGTAAACTGATGGAGTACAAGATGACACTTGTTCTTATTCTCTGAGAATCATGTGCGCTCTATTTGTGTTCCTAATCTGTTATTGTTCAAAGACATCCATCATCATTATGTAAGATGGAAAAGAAATGCACATTCTAGGCATATCAGTATTATCTGTAAGTTCTTCCAAATATATTTTTTTCTGTTACTGATTTATTTGTCTTTTTTGTTTTGTTTTTTAAAAAAAGGCCACAGATTTAAAAAAGTTTAAAAAAAAAAAAATTTAAAAATGCAATTTATTAAATATCATTATTTAGACTTTTCTTCCAGCAAAACTGATTTCTTTCTCACAATTCTTCATTTTTTTTTGCAATTTTAAGTATATACCGCACAATTTGACTTTCATCTGCAAGAAATAATGCCTGAATTACCTTTTTTTCGTTCAGTGGTACAAACAAGCTTCCATAGAAAGCAGCATGAATAAAATGCAAAAATCCCATACAAAGACATTGACATGCACAGACTTCCTGGGATTTTTTGCTTTCCTAGTTGTTGGACTTGTATGACCGCTAGTTCATCTGAAGTTGAATAGCTGGCCACCGCAGCAATCTAAATCATTATTCATAACCACCAAAATTACTCATAATTGCTTGTCAACTGTAAAAACTGTCAGTTGACCTAAACAAGCTCTATTTAGTAGCAACATGAAGAAATCAAGAATTAACATTTCAGTCAACAATTTGTTTAAAGTCGGTTTCTCTTTAAACCTATCACCACCGCTGTGACAACATGACACACAGAGCTCGACTCTCATCAAAACTTCCAGAGGCCTAGCACTCATTAACAGGCGATAAGCATGCGTGTAACGGCACGTCTGAGAGCACATGTGTACAGCAGCAGGATTAAGTGACAATGCTGGCACTGAGACAACCTCAGCTTTCACAGAGCAGAAGACACAGGTCTGAAGGGACAGATATGATGCAGACTTCACAGTGAAGAAGGCGGACAACTCTCTATTCCCTGAGGCTCAGCTGCCGTGTCGAGACTCGTCTGTCGCTTACTCTAGAAGGAGATGCCAGTCTAATATAGATTCATGGGTTTAGTCAGTAAACAGCACTCAAAGTCCTGCACTCTCAGAAATAAAGCTACAAAAGCTATAACTGGGGCGGTACCTTTTCAAAAGGTACATGTTTGTACCTAAAAGATCCAATTTGATCACTTAAAGGTACTTAGTACTTAAAGGGACAGTACACCCAAAAATTAAAATGATCCTGTCTTTTACTCACCTTTGAAGTAGAGTCCGACCGATATATCGGCAGGCCGATATTAGGCATTTTCCAAACTATCGGTCTCTGCATTTATAATGGCCGATAAATTAATATTTCAAAAATTAAATATAAAACGGACGAAACACCCTTCAACCATGTCACGAAACGCCACGCAACCTGCTGATCCAGCCAAAGTCGAGCAGAGAGAACCAGTTATCCGTGAGTGAGATAATCGGTGAAGTGTGTTCATGGTGAGTTGGTCACGAGACATACATTGCTTGAATAATGATTAAAAGATCATCAACATAAGCATGACAAAATTCTAAGCACCATAGGAAATATTTATGAGGATAGGCGAAGCTCTTTAAAGGAGAGAATGCAGCAGAGAATGGAGCTATTGAGGATTGACTGATTCAGTACAATACCTCATATACTGTTAACAATTTATATTTTGCTGATGTTGTTATTTATCAGAACTTAGTTGTTGTTGTTTTTGCTCACTTTGACTTTACGTTTCATATCTTAATATATTTTGATGTTCCTCTGTTCTGTTGTGACAATAAAAGAAACAAGTTTCTTTTTAAAATGCATTATCATATTATGTTAGTTAAAACTCATAAATAACTACAAATAACTAATGTTAGGGAAATCTGTTAATGTTTTATTGCCGTTTCTAATAAATAAATAAATAAATATCGGCCGATATAACGGAATATCGGATTTTAAAAGCAACAAATATTTGTATTGGTATCGGTCTTTAAAATCCTTTATCGGTCAGGCTCTACTTTGAAGCATTCTATGTGTATGTGATTTTCTTCTTTCAGACGAATCCAATCAGTGTGATAATAAAAATTGTCCAGACCCCTCCAAGCCTTTGAATGGGCTTACATGGGTGATAGCCATTACACTTTAGAAGACATGAAATAACGTGCACGTATTCGTAATAAAACATCCCTCAAATGGCCCTGGAGGGGTGAATTAAGTCAACCTGTAGTGAATCCATCCATTTTTGTACGATAAATATCCATATTTCAAATGTAATAAACACTTTTCTCTCAAGTCAGCTGTCTGTGGAAACATGTAAAAGACGTTTTATTATTAACACACACACATTATTTCACGTCTTCCGAAGTTTAACGACTATCACCTGTTTAATCCATTCAAAGGCTTGGATTGGTCTTGACAATTTTTATAATTTTTCTGATTGGATTCATCTGAAAAAGAAAGTCACATACACCTAGGATGCTTCAAAGGTGAGTAAAAGACAGGACAATTTTCAACATATTTCAACCTAAAAGGTACAAAAGTGTACCTTTTGAAAATTGTCAGCGTTTGTGCCTTTATTTCTGAGCTCAACAGAGAGATTAGGAGATTAGCCTTCTAAACCTGTCGTGAACTCATCTCTCAATCATTTCTTGAGGTCAGACATCTGACTTGAAAAGTCAGCGATGATCGATCATACAAGTTCATTTCAAAATATAAATCAAATAATAAAAATAGGGGTAAAAGCTGGTGATTGGTTAAATATGTTTTGTATCATATTTAGAATATAAAGATGTAGAATATAAAGATATATAATGAAGAGTGCATTTATGGCTGAATGAAGCGCAGAGATTGCCTTCACTTTCCTTGACAGAACGAGTCCTGAGGAGTTTAAAAAAAAGATTTCCAACAAATACAAGTACATCATCTGGAACACAGCATTATGTTAAGTCACATTCACTTACACAAGAGAAAGCCGCACAACAGATGTTTGTCATTATTCTTATTCAACCAAAACCTGACTAAATCACACCGTCGATCCTCTGAAACACTCCAACACCCCGAAGCTCTCCACTTCTGTTGGATTTGTTTAAACTGGACTCATCATTTTGTGACAAGGCCCATAAAAAACAATAAACCCCAGTCACTGACCTCATGAAACTGGGCTTCGCTGAACAGAAGAGTTCACAGAGGACACAAGGAAAGATGAAGGAGAGGGAAATGCCAATTAGACTCAAGTTTATGAGAAAAGAATGAAGAGGGGAGGAAAGCTGTTGAGGTAAGCCTTGGGTCTTAGCCTCAACCTACAAAGTGTTTGCCAAGGGCTCTCGCCGGGCACAAGCCAACATCACGCTAGCTGTACTGGCTCAGAGACAGAGACAACGGATCCAAAACCTCTGAGCCACTGCAAACACCAAGATGAAGTACCTGCCATGACACAGGCTTCAAAATATTACAAGTTAATCTGTGAAATAACAGGAACAGGTAACATGGGAGTCCTGAGGTAACCCTCGTTGTAAACAGTACAGCTCGTTTCCGTGAACTCATCGAGAGCCTCTCTGAGCGGGTTAGTGTTGGTTTGTTGTTTTCCAAACACAGCTGCAGTATGCTATTCACTAACCAAAATGATCTTTCTGGTGAAGCTGGTTACCCAAGGAACTCTTGCTACGCTAAGAACGGTTTAATGGTGTGGGAATGTTCACATTCTTGAGTAGAAATCAGCCAATCAATATTTCCATCATATCACACATCTCTAGAGTTATGAGTGACGTTAAATTAACACCTCAGTTGATTGGCTCAAACCATCCTCATGGCAAACACCGCAGTTCTTGATTCCCAATTCCGACCAGTCTGCATCTTGTTTTAAAAGTTACACACATCTGCATTTACTCTATACAGCACAACACCAGTATGACTGCTATGAAAAACTAGCCCAAAATTAGCCCTTATTTTCTTCTGCATTTTTTCCCTCCAGCAGGGGTCCACCTTCATCAAAAAAGTGAGGGGTAGAGATCAATTTAAACTCTGACCTAAAAAAACAACCCATGGCAACTAGGGTTGGGTCGATAGACAATGCCATCGTCCATCGCCGATGGCTGATAGACATCACGATGCTGAGCCGCAGCAACAGCAACCATCTTGCGAAAAACACACTTGCCATTAATAAGCGAGCGCACCACTGATGCTAGTTACAACTAACCCGCCACCTATGGTGATGACGATACCATCGTCCATCACGATGTTTCACATTAGACATCGTACAATGCCAAATTGGTCGACATCGCCCAACCCTAATGGCGACAACGTAAAACTGCAGACTTGGCAACACAGCAAAAAACTAAAAAGTCAACGTCAATCACCGCTGCCACTTTTTCAATGATGTATGACTTGGATTGACAGGAAAGATGCTTGATCTGACAATTTACATATCAGACACAAATTCATATCAGATTTATATCTACATATTATAGATGGAAATAATGAAATCCATGTGCTTTTTACCTGCTTACACCTTTGTGTGTGATATCCAATCTGTTAAATAGGAAGGAAAATATCTGTATTGGGTCACTTAAAATGTAATGTAAATATGATCTCATAAGGGTTGATGTGACTGAAATTAATGTGAAACTAAAAGCTTTTTCTAAGTATTATACCTCACTCGGGGTTAAACGAGCAAACCAGCATTCAAACATGAGTTGGTTATCAGCTATGTTGGTTTCTTCAGCATTTTCAGCGGTGGGTTTGGACTGGATTTTTTGTGTCCCGAGAGAAGTGGTTGTGTAATGTGTGATGTCATGTTTTGATAACTGAAACACTGCTTGAGCGCTGAGCCAGCGTGAAGCACACAGAGCCCCACAACAGGCCTGTAGACATGTAGACAGGATACTGAGACAATCAGCCAAGCAGTGAATGCTTAAAATCACATAAGGATCCAATTGAATGAGCCTATAATGATACGTAATTAAAGCAATTAAGGCATTAGAGATGAGAGGTTTCTGTCTGTGGTCTAAATACAGAATGGATCGGGGTGAGGGTAGACTCACTGTGTGGATACGGAGGCGGTTCAGGAAAGAGATAAGAAAGAGAAAGAGAGGGGAAAGAGCTGTGAAGGCCAGGATCACCTCTGAAATCAGCCATATTCATCTGCTGTGTGTTCTGCCTTTAGGGATATTACAGGACTTTCATAAATGAAAAATTAATAAAGTATATCATATTTCTTTATGTTATTATACCTTTAGAGTTAAAGTTATGACTATACTGCAAAGGTTAAGGAAATAGTTGTGTTTATATACAACATAAGTCTAAGGTTTGTCCTCAAGTAGATAGCAAATGTGAAAGTAAATGTGAGTGTATGTGTAACGCAATACTTGCTCGAAATTTGAATAAAAGGATAAGAGACAATGCAGTTTTTGTATCTTATGAACATATGTGCTATTTTAATATTTAAAATGACACGAGCAGAATTAAGGATATCTTTGACGCAAAAGAATAATCTGTACAGGCCTAACCTTTTACTACAGTTGAACTTAAAAAATAACCCCATACAAAATAATGAAAAAACAAACCTAAACAAAACAACTCAAAAATAACATTAAAAACCTATGATAAACCAAACAAAACCTTATAAAAAAGCACTAAAAGCAAAACAAACTAAAAAGTACAAAACAAAGAAAAAAGTAAACATAAAATATAACACCAAAAAAAAAACATCACCAAACAGATCAAAGAAAACCCAACAACAGAACAACACCAAAGAACAAGCAAGAAAAACACAAACTACACAAAAAATGGCACTGATGTTGTTTAGGTGCTTT
>JAUMHP010000082.1:1401698-1422269 GCA_032361065.1 Enteromius trimaculatus
AGTATATAAAACAATGCTATAGCAGTGCCTAACACAAAGTGAAATTAAGGTATATTTTGTGAACTATAATTAGGTCATGTTAGACCTGGCATCCTTCCAGGAGTGTGCAGTCAAGAAACCTAATGAATGTGTTCTGCCATGTTTATTTAGCTTTGTCTGCTAATATTAACTTTGCTAGCTCTGTACGGTGGGCAGTCAGCCAGCTCTGCTTCTGAACAGTGGGAGCTCCGTTCATTGGCTGTACTGTACTGTAACCTCACATCAGCTAAGACGGGGTGAACACAGAGCAGAGAGAGTGAGCATGAAAGTGATTACAGCCTGTGTAAACCCTCAGCTGACGATTCAACCGTTCACTGATATATAGCTTATGTGTGTATATGTATATATATATATATATATATATATATGTATATATGCAGGTTAACTCTGATAACCACAAATTAACCATTTTATTTGTATTAAAAATGCAAATGGTAATCAATCAAACAAACAAAAACGGTTCCTATAATAGTGGTTAATGGTTCATTTTTGCTATAATTGTAAATACACACAGTTAACACACTTTCAAATAATTTGACATAATTGCTGAAGGATTGGAAATGACTCCATTAAAAACATTTATTTAAATTTATTTTATAACAGTTAATTTATTAATTTTATATATCATATTAAAAAGGCCTATATTTTTTTTTAAGTTTGCGTTTTAAGTTTAAGTTTAATGTTTAAAAATATAATTGATGATATAGATGAATTTTGGAGCAATCAATAAAATAAAAGCCCCTAAAATTATTAATATTATTATTAAATTACAAGGTATAATTTATAATTATTAATATTATATATATATATATATATATATATAAATTATTAACGTTTTATGGGGGAAATGTGTTTGTAACCAATAAAATATGAATATATATATTTTAATAGGCTTGTCAAAACGTTTAAATTCAATTATTTACATTATATTAATAATGTATTAATTAAATACATTTAAATTAAATTATTTATTTAAATAAATAAATATATAATTTGAATAATCATCAATCTCTGGTACACTAAAGTGCCTGTATTTGAAGAGCACCCATCATCTTCACCTGTTTTGCACAAGCATGATTGAAGTGCTAAAACCGCTGCACACAAACCGTCAACCATGGCTCTGATTGCTCCAGTAAAATGGCAGCTACTGAATATGGCAGTCGACCAATCAAACTAGACTAAACATCAGTTCAGCAAATTCTACGTCAGGACCTCAGCGAAGGAGATTTGGCATGTTCAAGAAACAGGTCCTGCTCCACCAAACGGCTTCAGCACGCAGCAGTCAGCATTATCTCTCAGTGCATTGTTTATTATTTCATAACCCACGAGTTATGAATGCCAGATGGAGGCTCAGACCATGCCAAGTGAAACATAAGGCCGTGTGTCGGAATCACAAAACACTAATGGAACGCAACCAGCAAGTGGACATTTGGCATGACGCAAACTTGGACAAACGGTAAACTGTGCTAATGTTATGTGTGTAGAAATCATTAGAAGGTCTAAGGTGCTGAGAAAAGACATTAAAACTTCCCACACGGAGCAGATTAGAATGGAAAGAGCAGTCTGTGGTTAATTACCACTACATTTACCGTAAGCCGTGACCACAGACAAGGCCTTAATCATAACTGATGTGTTATGTGTTCGCACTTTATCTTACTTTCTTTCACCCGTATATGTATACTGTATCAGGTTTGTTTTCTTCTCTCATCCCTACCCTGTTGCTTTCAGAGATGACATCATTTATTTATCAAGAAAACACGTCTCTCTTTCCTGAGAATAGTGGTTTAGCTTGGGCTGGGCTTACTAAATTGAATCTTTTTTGGTTTGGTGATGAAATGCCTTGTCAAGAATAAGTGTGTAACATTATATAAAGAGAAGCTTTTCTTTGCTAAAGCCTGGGTTTGTTTTGGGTTTGTTAGAGAGGCTCATATAGTGCGTGCAGAGGCGAAATTACTGCAAATCATATGCATCAGAGACTCGTTCCTCAAGTAAATACACAATACAGAAAAAAAAAGATAAAAAATGTATAAACCTTTAAGTGTGTGCGTTCCATTCTTGCTGTGAAGCACATCTTCAGTTATTTAATGTTTAGAAAAATGAATATGCTTGTTTTATTAAAGTAGAATTTGGATAAAAATATGTGCCATATAACATATATTTTTAAATGAAAAAAATTAAATGCCATTTTTTAACTCGATTATTAACCCAAACAAAAAAAATGTTATACTTTTTTTTTTACTTCCTGGAAGCTAAATGATGGATTTCTCAGTTAGAGATTGAAATTAAATATTTAAAAGACATTACATTTAAATTATATAAAGTAAACATTAAATTAAAATAAACTGTAATTATTTAAGTAATTATTTAAGAACAAATAAAATATGTTTAAATATAATTGTATTTATTTATTAATTTTATTTTATTTTATTTTTTTCATAATGTGCATATTTTTGTCATTTTATCCAACAGTATTGTCTTCATCAGGATATAATAAATAATGAAATATATATATAAATAATAAATATGTAAATATATAAATAAATGAAAAACATCGAAATAAATCAAGTAAATAACTGAGAACAATGCAACAAACACTCTGCCTATGATGTCTGTTATGTTTCACAGCAGAAATGTGAACTAAATTTTACACAATTTGATGATTTGCAACATGATGATGAGCAAAAATGACTGTTCCATTCAGACGCTTCTATTCTTAACCTCACTTAAAATTCTGCTCCTTAAATTCGACTTTAATTATTACTCCAATCTGTCCAATCTTGAACTAAAACATGTTTTTCTGGGATCCCACAAAAACCCGGCACAATCTCTGTCTTTGTTACTAAATATTTCTAAGTTGTCATTGTGTAACCATGACCTTTAACTCCATTACAAGCAAGCGTGCCAACATTTCAGACTGAAGTGTACTGCTAGCATCGCAGAAGGCTAAATTAGTGTCCTTGGTCTTCAAATAGAAGGACTGGCTGAATAAATACAGCACGAGAGGATGAAGGAATGTCTCTCGCGTATCAAAGACAACAAAATGAAAGCCATAATGGCGCTAAACACGGCTGAGAGCCGCTGGCAGTGTGAGATGTAGAGCAGTTACCCACTAGACGTCCACATGTGATTGAATAAGAAGCCCTGACAGAGCCAAGCGAATTATGGCTCACTTAATGCAAAGAGTGAAAGTGTGCGATTGAAGATGGTTTTACGTGCAGGTGAGCTGAAATGCACTCAGGGCTAAATTGGTTTGACAACGGCGTCCTCTAAAGTCAGATTAAGTGTTAAAATAAAGTGCCTCTGAATGAGTTGAGTGTCAGCCATGTACACACACATACATTCACAACACACACACATAGCAACTGACTTAACAGTAGGTGTCTACTAAAGAAATCCAGGCACGGATCCAACTTTCACAAGTCTGAGCGCAGGATGGAGCAGACGCGAGAAGAGGTGTAACAGTAAAACCAGAAAAACAACACAAAATGCTGTGAAACTGAAAATTATTTTAGTGTAGCTACATTAAAGTGCAGGTTATAAAAAAAGGAACTGATGTAAAATGGGGATTTTCAATAAAAAGTGATTACATAAAAAAAAAAAAATAATAATAATAATAAAAAAAAGTTTTCGATGTGGGTCAGTAACACCAAATATAACATGGGAGTGATAATAATAATAATAATAATAATAATAATAATAATAATAATAATAATATACATATATTTTAAACCTTGTTTAAAACAAGTTCTTGCCCATGTAATCTTTTTATTCATGCAAATTCCAAAATGTAAAGACTAAATAATGAATTGTCATGTGGTGTAAATATCAAACAACAAGTTTTAACACATCTTCCTCATTTTAAATCCATGTGAGAGTGCACATATTCATCATTTCATTACATCATTATTTTCAAAAAGTGTTGTTTTAATGATTAAAAAATATTATTACCAGGGGTGGGCATAGATAATTTTTTTAATCTAGATTAAAATGGCTCATTTGAATTCTGCATTCAAAATATGCGTGCTACATATTTGTGATTATACTAATTGTAATCAATCTGAATGACTACAGCAGTGCAGCATACAGAGCGCGTGACCTCTGTGATGCCCTCTCACCTCCTGACAGCTGATAGGAATTGAAGATCACATGTACAGTAGTTTAGAAAACTAGTCCCGTCTGGATACGGCTGCAGTGCAATTTGGCTAGGTATACATCCAATGTAAAGTGTGAAGCCGGTACGTTTGCAGAGCAGGAACAGTGCTTTCACACTGGCAGCGTTTGTCATGCGCAGCTGAACTGCGGCTTGTACTGCAGCAGGCTGTAGACAAGCATCTTATCCCTGTCGTATTTTCCAGCGTTCTTCTCCGAACACCGTGTGCTTTGATTTATGTTATTGCCAGCATACTTTGTTATGCGACTGTCTATATTATTCTATATGATTCTGCTCTGCTCCTGCTATGCGTGCTGTGTGAAAGATATTGATAACCTTATCTCTGGTTGATACAAGCAGTGTGAGCACTACCTATTATTATTATTATTATATATATATATACATATATATTTATTATGTATATATATATATTTTTAATGATACTAAAATAATATTCCAAACTAATGCAAACATTTGATTTTCTTCTCAAGAGCTGCACTCTTTTAAAGAAAATAGTTTTCTTCATTTTAATTTTAACAGATGTCCCACCCTAAAATTTACATAATGCCCTGCAAAATGAACAAAATGTCTTTTAATCAGAAATTAAAAACACGCTCATCATGGAATAGGTGTATTCAAGTAATTGCATGGATAAACTGCTTTAATGTGGTTCTGAATAAATTAGTAGGGGCCTAGATCTGCCTGAATTACTTCTAATCTACTAATACTGTGACAATAGTGTATATGTTAGTGTTTCTTTCTTTCATAAGACAACCTAAGTTGACAAACGGAGCTGCAGTAATATAAACCTGAACTTGTTGAACCAGTATTTCATTGTGTGAGCTGAAAACCTCTATTTGTCAGAGACAGCAACAACAGCACAGAGAATCAGACTCAGTCTGTGTCTGTGAGGAGGAGGAGAGAGGTTATAATAGACCCGTTTTTCCCATGAGGCCTCGTAAATCGCAGCTTTGCACACACCAGGAAGTGTCCACTGAAACAAACATGGCAAGTGCACTTCAAGATCCACTTCAAAGGCGACATATAGCTAAAGAGTGACAGCAGGAACTCATGCAATCAAGCAAAATCTTCTGGAGATAAATTATTTTTATGGTAAGACATACAACAACATACAACACCTCCTGTGTCTAAATTCAATTCTTATTGTATGAACATTACAAACAATACATGAAACATTTAGCAAACATTCAGTCTCCTCCACTGATCTGGAAGACGCAGAACAGAAATAAAAAGATGTAAATCTACACCTCACATCTGATTTACGTGATTATTTTATCTGTTGATTTTTTTTTTTTCAGGTTTACACAACACTTTCCAACGCAATCAAGATTTCCTTCAGATCAAGCACAATCACTTGAGGTATTTGCATACATGAATACTTTTCAAACCCTCTTTTTAGAGTTAAAAATGACTTTCAGGACTTACTAAAGACACATTTCAATCAGCGGTGAAAAGGTGTGAACATCACTGAATATGCATTAGCAGGAGTTAGTTCTGAATTTTTTAATAAATGATGCAGTGTGATTTGCAGGTTTGTGGTAGTCAGTGTACTGGTATCTGTGCCATGATTTCCCACGTAAAAAGCCATTAACACATTTTGTGTTGCTCTTGGTAGATTGTGTTGACAGCATTTTAGAAATGCACTGTATTAATGTGTTTGTTGAATTGCACAGTAGATGATCACCTGCAAGAATTTCAGTGTAAGTGGAAATGGCTTGTATAGCCAATCTGGTTGAATTAAAAAAAACGAAAAATTCTCAACTATTATTAATGCAACAATTATTAATGTAAACTTACGGTGACATTATGCACATACATGTGAGTTCAATGTGTAGGCATGTAAAAAAAACAAGTAGTATGCAAAAAGATCCTAGCATGCATAATGCAGCCTTTTTAGTTGCTTTTGTAAAATTCTTGTGAACGGGGATCAGTGTGACAATGTCGCCAAGTGTACTCAAAACTAGAGCTTTTTTGGGGCCAATACCAATATTAGTGACTAAAAATGGCTGATTTCAATATCTCGGCTGATATGTTTTATGTGTATATTATAGTACAGTATATACTGTATTCTATATACAGACTACACATGAATTGAAAGTGTATATATACATATATATTACAGTATATACTGTACACAAACAGAATATATATATATATATATATATATATGTGTGTGTGTGTGTGTGTGTGTGTGTGTGAACATATGTGTAATGGCGGCACAATGTTCATCAAAAGGTATATATGTTCTGTTAAAAAAAGTTTGTATCGGTGGCATATTCCCTAATACCGATATATCTGCTCACCTCATCAGGCTCATATCGGCCGATGAAAATGGCCAAACGATATATCGGTCGGACTCTTCTCAAAACTTTTCAAATATGTGAAGGAAAAGCGTTTCCATTTTATTTCAGTCACCGTCACGTCTATGCAAACATCAGCTGGTGATGCAATCAGAAGAAGAACCGCACAAACTAAATTATGACTCATAAGGAAAGTAAAATGCACAGATTTTATTTTTTTTTTTTAAAGCAGTGATAATTTTTTGGAAAGGCCACGGTTTCCCTCTGATTTAGTCACACTCTACATGCCACAAAATGTTAGCAAGAATTCCAGATGCCCTTGAGCTCTGACTAGCACATTCACATTTTACCTGTCAGATCTACTGTCTGTCTATCTCCATAGAAAACTACACGACTGAAACGTTGCGAACCGGAACCAAACTCGCTGACCCTTGTCCTGACATATTTATGAGCTAATATCTCTTGACAGGTCAGCATTCATCCAGAATTTCCTGGACGCAGGAGCGGAGCCTCTACTATCTGACAGATCAATTCCCATGAAACTTGCAACAGAAGTTCACTGCCATTTTTGAAGATCATACCAGTATTTTGGACACGGATCCTGCCATAAATGAAGTCTCTCAGTGGAGCATTCCAGCCTTCCACGGCCCGCTTCCTTTGATTCTCACTAAATCTGATGCCACATTACAGATGCTCTAGATTAGACAGGCCTGAACGGATATTTATTTACCTGTCAGATGGCCTAAACGCATTTTGACAATGTGACTATGCAAGATTATGAATGCAAGTCTGTTAAGACAACTGTTAAATGTGTAAAGTTTGGCATTGCACTGAACTGAGATACTGGACATACAGTATGTTAACATACAAAACATAAATATATAACATTTTGTATATTATACAAAAAAAAGTTATATATTCTGGGAACTGTGCCAAATGAATGACAGAAGCTAAAGTTGTTGTTTATTTCACCTTGCGTACATAGCCTTATAGTTTTGATAATATTTGTATATTATGGACATATTTTTATGTTTATTTTTTTATTAACAATTCAAAATGTTAAGAAATTAAAAAAAATAAGTGATTTTTTTTAATAGATTTATTTTTAAGTATATTTGTATATTTAATTTTGAATTTAATACTGGCATTTTTATATCAGATTTATTTTATTAACTACATGAAGTCTATTTTTTCTTCTTCTTTTTTTAAATAAACAGAATAAATAGTAAATGTCACAACTACAACTGCCATTTAAACACAACATTTTGACTGAAATATTTTCCTGTCCTGTATTTCAGCATCAGTTTTGGTTTAAACCCCCATATACTGTATTACAATATTCACATGTAAGCTACATAATACCATGATATTTACATGGTACCTAAAAGTATTTCAAAGAATATCTTGGATTGAGCGATTATGTTGTGGCTGGCACCATGAAGACAGCATCTGATATCAATCACAATCAGCATCAGAGCTGTGTGACAGTGTGTGATTACAGAGCTCATGAACTGCGTGCTTGACCTTATGATGAAAGCAAACACCCTCAAACGTCTCACGCTCGTCTGTAATTACACACTTTCTACTAATCTCACGCTTTCAAACACCCCTTAAGGGGTGCTCACGCTACACTTTTTATTCTGTTGACTTCCAATTATACACATACAAATGAGAGAGACAGGAAACACAAGCTCTTGCGAATTTCTTATATGCAGAAAAAAAGATGCCAGAGAGTGTGATGTTAATGCTTTCATACAATACATGGTCTTATTATTAAAGTACTCTCAGGTATACTATAGTAGGTTCTGGATTTACTCCCAATGAAAAAAAACTATGTCATTATTTTATAGAAAGAGAAACCAACTGAACTGCAGAAACAATCATACACTCAATAATTAGATCAATAAATTATATGTATTTAAACAAATATAATGTTTGTAATATCTCATTGCATTTAAATGAAGTTTACATTTACAGGGAAATTTATATTCAACTCTTCGATACCAGACAAAATCAATTCTTAACTTACATTTGTAGATGCACTCCAGGCACTAATTTAACTATTAAATATATAGTCCTACTTGAAATTAGTATTCAATATATCACCCCAACTCGGTTTATTTGCCTGAATCACCTTCAAAAGCGTTTCAAATACCAAGGAAATCACACCATGACAGCCATTTCCATTTGGCCTCAAAAACAAACAGCTTTACAAACAAAAGGTTTTTTTGCTGCATTCTGGCACAGATCCGGGATTTCTTTGACCGTGGCCATTAGTGTCAGCGGTGTGACGGATGAGTAAGAGTCCAGGACCACCAGCGAATGACAGTGTGTGAGGAAGAGAGAGGTCAGTGATGGTCAGGCTGTGAGTAAGAGGATGGTACAGATCACGGGCCCTGTGCCAGGCTGTCAGAGCAGACAGAAGCAGCATCTCAAGAACACAGAAATCTGTGTCTGCGGCTCCAGACCTCCCTACAGCGGCTGGCAGAGCATGAGGACACACACATCTCACTGATGCTGGCTGGCAGTGTGTTTGTGTGTCAAGGCAGGAGTAATGAACAATGTTAGGCAAATAGGTCTAGAAGCAGTTTAAGCGGTGAGGTGAAAATTGTTTTGCAGTCTGTAAATTTCTCATTTACACCTTCAAAGCATCAGCCTCATTAACTCATTATCTATTTAAAATGCGCACACACACACACACATATATGTATACTTGTATATTTTTATGAAATTTTGCATATACAAATATTGGCGTTAACGTGAGACTCTTATCGCGTGATATTTCTTTAAGTGCCTTGGCCTGGTGGGGTGGACCTGCAGGATTTCTACAGCATGCAGGGTAGAGGCAGCCTTAGCAGCGAGAGCTGCTGTGGTTCTACAGGGTCTGGAGGTGAGACAAGTGCACCGCGACCACCCTTTCCACCAGGGGAATGTCCATTTAACCCCTGGCTTCCTGCCGTCGAGGGTGGTGAGGATGGAGGAGGGAGACGAGCGGATTCTGGCTGATAAAAGACCCATTCATGACTTTGTCAGCTCCTCATGAACCTCAGGGAAGAAAGGCACTCGGGAAGAACGTGGTCACGAGCGACAAGCCATCCCCAGAAACCAATCATCCAGCCACGAGGGCTCAGGACTGGGATGTGTGCACACCTCCAGCCCGATGCCCGCGGCTGCCTGGGAAAGCATCGCCATCATCTCCGAGTCAGACTCAGCGGTAGCCACGGCGCCTGAGGGCAGCAGCCCCGCTGAATCTTCATCCTTATCAGACGAGAACCCATCCCACGATGCTGCGATTGACATCTGATCCTCTCACGGTCCGCCAAATGAAATGTGAGGACCACCCTGAGGCAGCCAAGACAATTCACTGGGGAGCCACACGGGACTGTCACTGTGGGAGGGGTGAGAGGTCCGCTAGGGGATGCCTGACGGATGCCTCAGTTCACCGTCAGAGCCAGCTGTGGATTGCTAGCCTGGGGCAGAGAAATCAACGCAGCGAGCAGCCGACGGCTCACCTGCAGACCCCCGGAGGAGAGAGAGGCGTGATCGCAGGACTGACAGGGGCATGGACTCGCAATGAGCACATGCGCCCTCCACGATCGCATCTTCAGCATGCTGGATGCCCAAACACTGAAGACAAGAGGACACGGCCAAAATGAGCCGCTGATTGCGTTGTCTCACCAGACGAACAGTCTCTGATTATCGTTCTTCCAGCATAAAATCAGAACCAAAGCAGCAACCATGCAGCCTCGGCTCCGACGCAAAAATCTGATGGGTGGTTGCACCTGTCGCCTATTTATACCCGTACGACGGGGAGTGGCTCAGGATGCAAATTCCACTAGCACATCTTCATTGGCGTTTTCTCTTTATCAGAGCGAATGCGGGCTCTGAGCAAGACCCCAGTCTATCACGACATAACTCGTAGTGACGGACAGACAGGGAACAATTATTATTAGATTAGTATTATAAGATATATAAATAATTATATTAAAATAATAATTCATTATATCAAGGGACATTTAAACAAACCTGGTCACACACAATGACAACTGAAAGGTTTGTAATGCCTGAGAGTGTGTTAGTTCAGCTGTCATATTAAACAACCTCCACAATGTAAAGTTTGGGTCAGTGTGTCAAACAAACAGGTATTTCACCATCATAAGGATGACAGAAATTGCAATACTCATGTGTAACTGAAGAAATCCAGCCGAAAAAAAACAACTCACTTACACCTGCCAGTCAACTCATTTCTCTCCAAGCTCTTTCTCACACACACACACACACACACACACTCTCAAACATACCTAAAATCTGTAGAGTAAGTAGTTACTTTGTCCCAATACTAAACCAAAAGATCTAAGTCTAGATGAACAAAGGAAATGAAAATATAAAAGTATCTGCTTTTGTTACTGAGTTTTCCGGCTGTGTGTGATGTAACCGCAGTCTGGCGTGCGATGCATGTTTCTCAGCGGTTTGGAGTGATCACCGCACGTATGGCTTTCTCATCATATCGTGACTTATACGACAGCTAAATTAATACGGTTCTGGTGGAAATCCAGTAACTTGATCTTCATGCTATGTGTTCTGCGTGTAAATCGAGGACAGAAGAGGGAGGAAACCGGTTCCTGCTTCACAGATGACTGGCAGAAAAACGTGTGTGTTGACGGAGAGAGAGGATCTATGTCATTCTGTGGGAGTGTAAAGACAGAAGCAGCAGGTCTGGACTGGAGCACAAACTCACTGGTACTCTGACACCAAATATGAACTCATTTTTGAGATTATAATCTACAAGATTAAAGGTTAAAATGTGTTAAAGCATTGCATCTTCTCATGTTGCATTAAAACAGTCTATTTAGGTGTTGTTTTGCAGAAGATGTGCTTCAATCACAGAGACATCTGCTGAGATCAATGGCAATTTAGAGGTGTTTACATTAGTCTATGAGCTTGTCAATAATGATAATCAGTCCTGATGAGCAAAGACCTCTGAGACAAAGATGCTTGTTTCATGTTTTAAAAGTGCCATGGTTGTTTTGTTTTGTAGTTTTAGTAAAACTGTATCTCTTCATGGTGTAAAAGTTGTACAGTTTAAGTGCTTTTGTTGAAACTGTTTGCTAACTTTGGGACAGTCGCGCTAGACCTGTTCACATTGCGCAATCACCTCACGAGCAATAGTGATTAGTTAAATGCCGCTATTTTAGATGATCTTAAATCACACGGTGCGAATAACAGTAGAACATTACATTTAGTGATTGTTGTGGTTTTCAGCGAATGCAAATAATAGTACATTTGTGACTGCTAGCTTTTTGCATTCCTACAGTTTTTTTATAGTCCACTACAAAGTTAACTAGCAAATCTGTTTTCAAACTTAACGTAATTTACTGTGGCTTTACTTATGCATATATCATTTTATTATACAAAATTACATTATTTTAGCTGTTTATATCTTAACATTTAATTTAAACATATTTATATATATAAAGATATTTATAATAGGTGATGTGAAGTGTGTTAAGTGCACTGATGTCAGGCTCATTTTAGATAATAAAGTTTATTGTTAAAAATGTGTTTGTTATTTTACAGTCGATCCTATAATCAATATTGACATCCCCCCCTATATTCATCATAATTGTGCAGCTCTGTTTATGTATAATCTCTCTATTGTCATTCAAGAACGCTGAGGAATGTTTGAGGTCAGTCTGAATCTAATCATAGGAAATTATGACTCGCGCTCCAGCACTTCATGACACAGGGAGGGAACGTGATCACTTCTGCATGACACAATTACGCGATCAGACGCCAGCGAAAGAGACACAGAAACCTGTTTTGTCGAAGCAATAACTCTCTCTTAAAAGTAAAAGGGGAGCACAACAAAAGGAAGGATTTGGTTTCTCTTGAACAAAAGAAATGTAAGGATTTCTTTGATTGAGGTTCGTTACTGAATGTTGTTCTTTAAGTCCATCAGCTACTGGACAGGACAGTGAACGGAGGGAATACAAATCACACTAGTGTAATCATTGCATTATTGTTTTATTAGCACATCATCTTCTTTGTAGTGCACATGTGATCGTGATTCACGGAGTTGGCTCACCGCTGTGAATGTGGGTTGGAGATGTGCAGAGGCTTGTAAACGCCTTCCTGATGCTGAATCTAAACCACCGCTGGTCAATCTTCAGCGCCACAGCAAAAGAAAGCATACCGTACCTGAGTCTGATTCACAACGTGAATCAATAGCATACAACGCAATTCACAAAACTTAAAAACTGTTCCTGTAATAAACCAAAGACCTACAGTACAGCTTGATTTCTATGAAAACAGCTCTATAAATAGTTAAACGAGACGAGTTGCTGCTTTAAAAAGTCTTGTATAATGCAGCATTAGCACAGAATGCATGTCTATCATATATTATTTAGCAACGTAGACATTATATCGGAAATATAACCAGATCCATCCGAACCAAATCTAACTAAAAACAAAATCTGAAAGAAGTTAAAGGTTCTTCATGGATGCTGATAAAGAAGCTTTAGGTTCACCGCAAACGATAGGATCAAAACCTACAGATGCACTCTCTCTCACCACCGTCAGCCATATTTATTGTACACAGAGTGATGCGTCCAGTCTAGCCTGTGAGAGTCTGTTATCAGCGAGGTCTGTGTTATTCTGAATAACATCCACAATCCTCCTGGTCTTCTTTGATCTGCTATCAGTGCCGGAGTTCTCAGGGCAGACATCAATTACCGTCCGGCTCCATCCCGTAGGCACATAATCTTACTTTAGAGATATTAAAATCTCTCATTTTACAAAGCATGCTGCAATAAAAAATAAAACAATCTGCTTGTTTTGTTGTTGGTTTTGTCCCTATATTATTTTCTCCATTCATAAGTACCTTGTGTTCATTTTCCGTTCATAACAGTGCGCCAGGCAAGTAATCCGAATGTAATGTGTAATCATAACATGACAAGATCTGGGATCTGGTGTGCTGAGATGTTTCTGGTCGGTGCAATGGAAACAAACACATGTACACAGTGATAAATCCTCCCGTCTCTTATCCATCTATCTGTTTTCAAATTTTAGGCATAACTGGGTGATCCTTTAACTTTAGGCATTTCATGGCCCAAGGGAATGTTTCGTTTTTTTCCACAGCAGATTGCAATAAAACTTACAATAAAAATTATTTGTATTGCTTTCAGTATTTAGATTTTTACTACATTCACAGTATTTTCAGTTCTCTAGTCTAAACATAAAATTAAATCAATATTTTGATATGTATCGCATTCCTGTGTACAAAACAAAACAAGCTACACATAATTTAGAATTGTGAATAAAATAAAAATATGCATGCAATTGTCAAACAAGCTGTAATTATGAAATATTCTGCAAAAATATTTCATTTTGTGTTAAGGATACATAAAATGCTAACCATACAAAAAAAACATGAATAAATATTTGAATCTTTTCTTAAGATACACTTGCATACATAACATGCAAGTTAAAAAACTGTGTGCACAACATATTTTTACTGTGTGACAACTCCACTCAAAATCATTTAGGATACAAAATATGCAAGCTACATATGCACATTATGCAAAAGGTTTATTCATTTATTTCTATTACTACAGAACGTTTCTAATGGACACTTTACATACATGTGTGAGTTAAAGTGGGTTTCTAAATGCAAGCAGTGTTAAGTGCCAGCAGTTAAAGAAACTGGTTGTGAATGTCTCAGAGCCACTTGAAAACTCCAGCTTCATTAGCACACGTGTGAGAATGGGACAGCCGCCCGCAGTAAAACCTTTATTTGACCTCACCTAATAACGGGTGTTCAAACAAAGTGTCTAATAGAAACACAGCATGATGCTGACTATTCTCTCCATGTTTCTGTTGAAACAGATCTTTACAACGACAACAACTATCAGCCCAGAAGAAAAATGAGCTATAAACGAGGTAAAGTCTTGTCTGTGCGCACATAAATACCACAGAAATGAGCAGAATTTAGGAGAATAACAACCAGACTTTGGCCAACAGCTACACGGCCCTTAACTTGACACAATAACAATGATTTCATTTGCTGAGCGAATAGAATCCAGATCAGAGGAAAACCATCAGCATGTGAGGAGAGAAAGAGAACAATGACACTGAAGAGAAACCAATCTGAGCCGGCTGGAGATGATTTTCAGCGTATTAATCTGTTTCATTACTCCAGGGATCCATCAGCTGTGCATGAAAACAGAGCCTACAGAAACAATACACTTGACACCCGTCCCAAACCAGCATCCTGCTAAGCGTGGATAATTAGTGGTTTACACCAGCTTCTGTCGCTCATGGATGGATGGATCTGTGTTGTTACTGGTAACTAAAAAAACGACCATTAAACATGCTTTTCAGCAAGTCAGACTAAAAATAAATCACTGAAAAATAAGATGTAAACATAATTGAAATAAGCTTGAGGTACTACAATTATTAACCAAAATAAAACTACAGTAAAAAAAAAGAAGATATATATATATATATATATATAGATAAATAAATAATAGTATACACATTGCACACTGAGACAGAAAAATCTAAATTTTTGCAAAACATCTTTGGAAAGTATCACATTTCATAACAATTTCATTTTTAATTTAGTCATTTTTGTACTTTAATCTAGTATTATAGTTGATATTAAATATTTTAAAAATGACTTTATTTTATTAAATAAATGCGTATTTAGTACCTGATGTTTTATTATTTTTTTAATTAAATAAAATAATTATAATTACTAAATTACTAATTATCATTAGTAAATTAATTTAATTTAATTTAAACAATACTCCACTATGAGTCATAGTTTTTAACTAGATTAAACACAAGAATTGTATTTAATAAATAAATAAATGTATTTGATAATGACAAATATTTCAAATTTAATAACAAATGTTTTCATTAATCATTTTCATTAATCATTGAATAAATTAAACAAATTATAATCATTAAAATAATTGTATTTAATTCATGCCAATCATAATGACAATGTATTTATATAGCACAAATAAAAACAGCCTACTGTACATTGACTAATATGCTTTACAGTAACTAAAACCACAAACAGCTATTTTATAAAAAATAAAAAAAAAAACAATATTACACCACTATTAATTATATGGCCAAGTGCTGGCAGACACATGAACTCCTGAAGCCTGTTTATTACATAATAATAGTAATATCTTGTGAGGTAGTTCTATTGCTTGGAAATGAACACAGGAAGTGGAATTCTGGGATACTCATGCTCATTCTTGAAATGAGAGTGACTGAGCGCTAAATTCTCTGAACTCTTCAGATGCACAGAGCCCCAAATATCGATAATGCACGTGTGTTCACGCCTGAATCTCCAGCAGAAGTCTGCATCAACTTAATAACACAAGCATAACTATGATGTAAGCCTTTCCTGGAAGTGAGACGTAATCAGGGAACCCTCCAGCGACTTTTGTACACAGCATAAACAGACAAAAGTGCTGCCGTAACTCACACTATCATCATCAATACCTCACACACATCAGTTTATGATTAACAGAGGTGTTACGGCATTTATTTACATTTCCCACAGTCCATCAGCAACTTGCCTCTGTAGGACTTTATATATGCAAATGACCACAGATGAAATCTTAAAGGGACAGTGCACACACAAACCTAAATCCTGTTATTAAATCCTTAACCTCACGTTATTTCAAAGTCTCATGACTCCTGTTCACTGAGGCTTCCACCGAACACATTTGATGTGCTGCAAGCTTCATATATGAATTACAGGCTATGTATTCAAATATAAATTCGCATAAAGTGATCATGTCTCTTCAGAATTCTGGGATTAAGCCCCTATTGAATTGCTTTTAAGAATGTTTTGATGCATCTAAGTTTGGGTGAAAACACATAGCAATGAACAAACAGAATCTCTCAGGTTTCATTAAAAATATGCAGTATGAGAGTCAGTGCATCATTTTTATGTGAGCTAACTCTAAGGCTTGAATGACTGGGACAAAGAGAAAGTCTCTATCAGCAACATATTTCATATTGCAAAACAGACTGAAAGTAAGAAAATGATACTTTAAAATACATTTCAAGCAAAGAAAAAAAGAAACATTTTAAGTCTAATGTTTTCAGTAAAGGTAATAGGGTAAATGTACAAGTAATAGGATCTATATTTAAAATACATGAAATTCAATTTAAATTTTAAAATTAAATACGTCTGTGAATAAATTGTGCTTTAGTTAGTAATAAATGTAGTATTTATATTCATACTAGTATTTATGTACCTTTGGTAACAAGGTTGAATGTGTTCTGATTATTTTCTTATTGATTTGTTTAATGCATGTGCACATATCGTATCTGTTTAGATACGATATGTTTTGCACCTCAGGAGGGACACTGGAGTGCAGCTGCTTTACTCAGCATTCAGTCAAGCTCGAAACAGTTCATTTAACGTAACTTCGTCATTACTGCATGGCTATGAAAACCGTACAAAGTCCAGCAAAGGGAAGTTGATTTGAGTCAAAAGAGCACGAGCGAGCACTGACCTCACATGCTCCTTTATATCTGTTACTGACCCCAGGAACGCTCAACTTAACGTTTTCAAATACCAAAGATGTTATGTTCCGATGTGTTCATACCAAAGAAACTCTGCCACACCACTAAAGCACACAGAGATACAGAGAACAGAAAAAAAAAGAAAGAGCGCAGCAGTGAAACTACAACAAACCTCCACAGGGAACATCAAAATGTAACAAACCAAAAAAATAAAATAAAAGTAAAGATACTCAACATACAAAGAAAATAAATAAATGTTAATAATATGTTTACAATATTACTGTTGTAGTACTGTATTTTAATGTCTTAGTGAACAGAAGAGAAAGTCTAACTGGACCCAAACTTTAATAATAGCCAAAATAAAATAAAATCAGATTTTTATATATATATATATATAGAGAGAGAGAGAGAGAGAGAGAGAAAAAAAACATAACACAGTGACTCATTTGTGGCACAAAGATAAATATCCTTCCTGACAAAGGTTAGTCATCTTAAAAAGGTCAACAGTAGTAACCTCTAATCCTCCCCGGGTGTGTTGCCGTTTCAGTCAAGCAACCTTTCACCCGAGGAAGCAGTTAGAGTTAGGTGAGCAGTTAAACAGGGTTTCCTGGGGGAAAAAAGAGAAACGCGGCTCTGAACTCCACCTCTGAGTCCAGGTTAAGCTGTTGACAATATGAAGTGAGATCACACCCACAAGGGCTCGTCTGACAAGCTGGAACAAAACGGTTGAAATATTTCCATTCTGCTGTGACACGCTCACATCGTCCCTGCTGCAGGCGCAGAGCTGTCATTTCAACACACTTCATGTTGCAACTCCTAAAAACATAGCAACAGCGGGCTTGAAGGCCCAAAACACATTTCATATATCAGCTCCAGGATTCTGAGTGTTTAGCAAACAAAGCAGCAATAACTTTCTTGTTACGCGGAAGATTTTGGCGAAAATACCTCGATTTGTTGATTATTTGCTCGGACGGCTCCTGAAACCTTATTTACAATAGTGCAGCTGTTGTTTAAAACATTACACTGAGATTACTTTCTTGCCTTGCAAAATCCAGACCGCACAGATGTGTTTACAAGCTCCTAAATACAATCAAATTATGTCAAACACAGCTGAAATGATCAACTGATGGATCCTGCGATAAGCCCATCTCTTATACGGTCTCATTGCAGGTTGTTGATGAGAGGTCTGCTGTTACAGATTGAGATTATGTTGTTTCAGGGCTCTAGAGTGCGAGCTAATTTCTCAATTGGGCAACTAAACAAAACCAGCCGTTCGAGGGATGAAAAAAAGGGATGAACCTAACTTTTTTAGGTGCACCATTGCAACCACTGGAAAATATTGTCTAGAGCCCTGTG
The DNA here is from genome assembly GCA_032361065.1 of Enteromius trimaculatus. NCBI lineage: Eukaryota > Metazoa > Chordata > Actinopteri > Cypriniformes > Cyprinidae > Enteromius > Enteromius trimaculatus. The sequence goes on from JAUMHP010000082.1 coordinate 1,420,119, forward strand.
TTTATTTACTCTGTTTTGTTTTGATTGTCATAAAACAAGCAGAAATATCCTATAGACTTGGGATGCACGACTATGACAAAAAACTGATGATTATTCCCTTAAAAATGTAAATGCAATTATTAATCACACTCAACACAATTTACACCGAATTAAGTTTTGCTTGAAGCAAACACATGCCATATTTTGTTTATTTCGGAAGGAGCGTGTACGAATCAACCACAGCTGGTGCCGCATTATCTAATCAATGTCCCCATTTTATTCGTCCAATCAGATCCATCTTACCCACTATAAATAAACCCATTCCCTTCCCTTCTGCATCTCGTCTTTTGTGCATTCCTCCTCCGCCCATTCTCCGCCCGTCTCGCGCCATCCTTCAAGGGGGCACGCAAGGTCCGATCTGGACACCGAGCTCTGCTCTCGCTAGGGTTCAAATCACCGTCCACCGTCCTCCCGGCACGCCACCCTGACAAACTCCAAACTCACTTACTATTTTATTATTCCTATTATGAGGAAGCACAAACTCGTGAATCACTTTTCTATCATCAGATAGATTTCTTCTTTAAATAAAAAAGTAAAAATATGCATAGTATTATAATGCTATACTAAAACAAAAACAAAAAACATGTAGAAAGAAAAGAACACACCAAATAACATAAGTGAATTTTGATTGATTTATTGCCGCTTTGAATGCTTACATAATTGTGGCATCCGTAATTGTAATTGCAATAAAAAATTTGATTAATGGTGCAGCCACTGAAGACTTCAGACAATCCCAGAATACCCTAGCAACCATCCACAACACACATAAGGGCACTTTCACAGTTTGCATCACTCATATTTTCTTCAGATTTAGCAATCATGAAATTAATGTACTTTATTAATTCATTTATTATTAAATCTCAGAAAAAAAGAGTAATAAGGACAAGTAACAGGTTTACAGAGTTACCCTAAAATAATTTAATTAATTAAAAGAATGAAGTAACATTTTATGAAAACACAGTAACAGCAGTAACATTGTAAAATAAATAAATAAATAAATACAAATGAAAACAAGCTGTGTTTTCAGCATCATTCCTCCAGTCTTCAGTGTCACGTGATTCTTTGGAAATCACTTTAATATGCTGATTTGCTGCTCAAGAAACATTTCTGGTTATTATCAGTGCTGAACACAGTTGTGCTGATCAGTATTTTTGTGGTAACTGTGACACATCGTATTTTTCAGGATTCTTTAATGAAAGGTTCAAAAGAACAGCATTTATTTTAAAACAGATCATTTATAACACTATAAATGTATTTAGTGTCACTTTTGATAAATATAAAATATAATTAATAAAAATAAAATATTTTTTTAAATAAATATAACATAAATACTCCTATACAATAATATTTAGTTCCTTGTTAAGATGAACAAGCAGCCCTTTTTGAAAGTTAATCACCACCTTTCACTGACACGTTGTTGAAGGAAGTTATACCCTACTTATGGAAAGTGGCAGTAATACTTGGCTTCATAAATAAGAAGTTGTGATTCATGAAGACGTGGACGGTTCAGAAACCACAGACAGAGTGAAGACTCCAATAATACCTTCCTCCCTCCTTTAGTCTAGTAGAAGAAGACATATATGCTTGTCAAGTGTCATCAGTAAGGCTATAGCCTGAACTGCAAATTTGATGACTTTTATTACGGTTTGTTCTTTCCACATCGATCTTATCCCACAAACCTGCTTTTCCACTTGTTAGATGTACACATTCCTTTGCCTAATAGTGATGGAGCAGTCTTTCCAGCACTGAGAGACCCAATATCTGCTATTTACTTGAATATACTTAATATTACTTAAATATTTACTTTGATATTTATTGATAAAACTGATTTACTGCATTTGTAGGTTAGTAGGTTCAGTTCTAAACGATTTAAACTTTAATACAATGTAAGCTGCTTTTGTCAATATTTTCATAACACTGCAAATATATTTACACAAAGAAAGGAGGCGGAGCTATTATTCGGTCTGCAGTGTTGCTGCGGGCGCCATGTTCTGGAGACGCTGTGTGTCGTTGTGAAAGTCAAACTACTTTGTTTGTGCTTCCAGAAGAGGACACGACTAGAAATCAGTGTTAAGTTGTGTTTCAACACTGTTCCAGAACAGCTGAACACAA
>JAUMHP010000082.1:1432254-1445269 GCA_032361065.1 Enteromius trimaculatus
TTGAATTTGATGCGAGCTGCAATTGGGAGCCAGTGCAGGGAGATGAAGAGAGGAGTGACATGGGCCCTTTTGGGCTCGTTGAAGACCAGCCGTGCTGCTGCGTTCTGAATCATTTGTAAAGGTCTGACCGGCTAGAAGAGCACTGCGATAGTCCAGCCTGGAGATGACCAGGGCCTGGGTCAGGAGTTGTGTGGCCTGCTCTGTAAGAAAGAGCCTGATCTTTCTAATGTTTTAAGTGACTTTTAGTGTCTCAACATGTCCGGTTTTACTTGCGTAACAATACACGCAAATAAAACCTCTTCGACGACGTGATCTCTCAGATTGATCTGTCTTGGCTTTATAAGAGCCTCTGTAATGTGCTCCTTGAAAACAGATGAAAGGTTTTAGTCTATTTATTAGTCATTCAACATAATAAGCGCCTCCTTGTAGACATACTGTACCTCCTTCATACAAGTTCCTACAAGCAAATTGAGCTCCTGTTAATTTTCAGATGAGTTGCATCTACAGAATGTCAGAAAAAGCAGAAATAAATTGGCCCTAAAAAGAAATGGGAAATTTAAGTCCTTAAAAATCAGAGAAATTGCATCTGAGAAATAACTTTACTTTTCTGAACCATTCCTCCTCCAATGACTTTTGAGGCGCGTTATTTCAGAAATGCATATCCCACTACAAAGAAGCCTCTAAAGCAAAGATTTCTGATCTGAAGGTCAAAGTTCCAATTGTCAAAGCAATTGCATCGCATTTCCCTCTTGATAATAGACATTGAGATGCCTGCGGGTCTCATAAACACAATGTATGGTTTTGTGTGGACCTGTGCTTAATTACAACCGTATGACTCGAGCAGGGCTGATGTCTGACCCGTCACGTGTGCTGCTGTTATTTGAGAGCAACAGGGGCTCGTGAAGTTCAAAGCAACGCAAATGATTCAACCTTGAGCCGTCACATCACATCAAGTCACAATTAGCAGCTATTTTCAATTAGTGTCTGCACTCTGCTTTACAGGCAATGTGTAAGTTTCAAAAACGTTCAGAGCTGTTTATTCATTGCAGTCTTTTTTATTGCGCTTTTCAGGCAGTTACAAACAACACTGCATCATGGAGAAAAAATGTCAAGAATGTGTCGAATCACACTTCAGCTACAAATGACAGGAGCATTTCATCACTGCCCAGATGGGGTTTTAATAAAACTAAGCAGTAGAAATTATTTATTTGTATTTTTTTTTATCTACATCTGTGCTACATGACTAGACAAAACCGGCAAAAAGAGCCATGGTGAAGTAGATGTAGTAAAAAACAAAAAAACTTTCATGCACTGGGTTCAGTCAGACTAATACAGAATGCAGACACAGAGCCATAGATCACTGAAGAGCTACGCAATATCCCGTTCAAAATCAGAAATGAATCGCTTCCGATTCTGAAGACGATAATAGATGCAATCAATTATGTACATTTACGTTTAGCAAATGCTTTTATCCAAACTGACTCATAAACCAGTAACATCAGAAATATGTCATAAAATATATAACCTAATGTGTAATATATGTAATTTTACACAAAAGCATATTATGGGCTATTAAACATTTTAATAAACCAATTGTCCTAATTTAAATAATTGGTTGTACTGTGTTCAATTTATGCTAATTTTAAGAAAACAAAAAATAGCCCTCGTTCTTGAGAGTCACCTAAATCATTATTCCTCACCTCACTGATGGAATATTTAAATAATCAAATAAACAAGGCTGAAATACATGAAAAACAACATCACTGTCCCGCAAAACTCTACAGTCAAACAAATAAACAGGCTCATCTACAAGCATCTTTCATCCTCCGTCTCAAGTCTCCTGTCTGCAGCCACTTCCTGCAAACTGGATTTATATTGACTCGAGAGGAAGTCAATGGAAAGGCTGCAGACATCAGTCTCACAGCGGAGGAGGAAAAGTTTGAGTGAAGAAAGAAGCCTATTTATTAGGGTTATTGATGAAGAGCTTGAGTTCCCCTGCAGTCACATCTTCCTATAGATCCCATGCTAATTCAGCCTTCTCTCACTCCCGCTTACGCAGCAGATCGCTGAGCCGACCTCGAAATGAAGTGTGCTCTGGAGAGAGCACGCAGCCCTCCGCTGGGAAAACCCACTGGTGTTTGGATCAATAGGCCGCCGCCGTCGTTCTGCTGAGGCAGAGGTACAGGGTGTGCCTGCTAAGCCATACAAGCATGGGTGTGTGCCATGTATGTTGAATCCAAGTCTTTGCTGTCTGCAAGGACAGCCTGTTTATGAAAAGATTACAAAAAATGCAAAGGGAACGACTCGGGATGCACACTCTTCTTTGAGCGCCGAGTTGCAATGTGAGGGCTTTTCAAGGTGATGCAGCTAAAGTTTCATACTCTGACCTTCATGCCCTGCTGGGGCTTCTCTAGACTTACCTGCCTGCAAAACACAGTCTTCGTTCAGTCTTAGGTTTTATCGCATGGATTTGTGGAGTTGAAAGTGCAAATGTTTGCACAGTTAGCATCACTATAGGGCACAAATCAGCTAATTATGTGAACTGAATGAATTATGTGACAAAACACAGTATTTCATGACAAAATGCAATAAGATAGTAACACAGTTAACATTTGTAAAGAATTTGCATACAAAACGTCCTTGCATTTTGTTAATGGTGGAGAATGTATCTTTTATTTCATGCACAACAAAAAACTAATTCATGAACAACATGCAACCAGTTCATTCTTTTGTTCATTCACAAAGTGCACATTCTGTGAAGAACATAAGCATGTAATTTACTGCATTATTGTCATCAAATAGGCATTTTCTGATCATGTAATCTCAGTCCAGAAAACAGAGTTTTGATGTGTATTTAAACAGGTTTCCCCAAAACTCTAAGCTTATCTGCAATTGGTCAGCCAAACATTCAGCCCCGCCACACTCTGACCATTCTCATTCAACTCTGTCAGACAGGTCGGGATGTTTAAACGAATGGAAAATGTTTTGAAAGCTCCAAAGTGTTTGCAATTTTAATTGCCTATGAATAAGTGACTTTTAATTAAAAGTTAATGTCTTAGCTGAGACATAAAAAGCATGAAAAAACGCACAAATGTGTGGAAGAGTTCATGCAAAAAGCAAAATGCTTTTGTCACGCAAAAAACCATCCATTCACAAGAATGCGATGAGCAAACTCAATTTTCCGTACTCAAGGAACACTCTGTAAAAGAGAAATCCTGGCAATATCAGCGTTGGTTCACCAAACTATTCAAGGCCTGGAGAACAGAAGTGCTTGGACGTGATGCCAATATTAACAGCAGATTGTTGAGATCTGGGCAGGAATAATAGCACCGATGCCAACTCAAGGCACACAGGAACCTAATGCCCCTTTACAACAACAATACAGCCTGTAGCTATGCAGCGTTTACACGTCTACTGACAAAAATCAACATATTAATAATTAAACAGCTAGACTTCACTGAGCTGGAACGCATACAGGTTCATTTACTGCACTCAAATGTCCTTTCTTTCCAAGTTCTGCGACTTGAGTGGTCAAATCTTCTCAATATCTACACAATGAGGATAAACTGTTTTACTCACAAGCACGCACATGAAGCTTGAGCCAGAGTCAACAACGTATTTAAGTTCTTTCTTACTCCAAATCCTGAAACAAGCGTCACACAGAAAGAAGATCTTGTCCAGTTTAGGAATTCCAAATGAACATGTGATTACACATTCATATTACAACCGGTGCACAGCTGCCAGCAGAGTTTACAATCAGTTTTATGACCACTATTGAGAAAACATTTTTGTGTGAATGTCCACTGGCTTTCTGACCACATTTGTATGACCAATACATTCCATTACATTTCCACTTATAAAATAACTGAAATGAATCACCAAGAAACAATATGTTCATAAACTTCAAGACTTCCAAACAAGTTTTACTCTTCACATACTCTAAGTTTAAGTTTGATAGCTGACATATAGTAGAGAGTGTAAACCAGATTCCAGCTGTTATAACCAGATTTGCGTCCGGTTGGGGTTTTTAACATAGCAACTGGCCAACAAGCTACACCATTGGATTTTCCAACTTGGAGCTAGATTATGTATTATCAATATAGAAATTGAATGACCTTTCCAGACTTGGAAAACACCAAATATCCTACTTCTAGATTGTACATGACCCTGTCAATCAACACTTTGAAGGCTGCAACCTATCCATAACCATTAACCACTGAGCCACACAAGCCAAACACATAAAGGTATAGAAAGCACTATTCATCTTGAATGTTTAAGAGTAAACAGTCGAATAATGTGCATGCGTGGATCCAAGGAAGTTTCCAGTCCTCGCCCTCCATCCGTGCCTCTCAAGTTCTTCCAACGCTCCCTGTTTACTTGCAAACACTAATGCATCTCACTGTCACACACGAGCCGACATGTCTGTCCTCTTGGAAGGAGTTTCGAAGCCGAACGCACAAGCGCGCGCAGAAGTTGCAACAATTTAACAAACAACCCCTTTCGTGACGTAACAAACACAAACGCGAAATCCACAAACAAAGATCTAACCCGGACCTCTCCCCGAAGATCTCTACCATGTTCTTTCCTATGTATCTTTCATTCTTTCTCCAGAAAAAGCGCCATGTTGAGAGCAGCACTGGAGTTGACACGCTTTTTTCCTCAAAAACAAAAAAACACTCGGCTTACCTTGGCTATGGCTTTCTTATATCTCATTGTCGCTTGCTGAATAAGACTGTGTATTTTGATATTCCCTTCCCCACAGGGAACGACCACCCGCGTCCTTCCAAAACACACTGTCACTTTCATATTCGTCCGATATTCCCAGAGACTCCGCGGGGAAGCGCTTCAAGTGTTGAACTCTTCAGGAGAAATCAGTAAGCCACGGCAGCATTGTATCCGAACAGGTAAAGAGCGGGATAAATCCTCATGTTGTGCTCTTCAGGTGGGACTGGACCACCTGTTCAGCGCGCTCTCGCTCGTCTCGGTGAAGTGACCGTGGGCTGGGCTTGGTTCCCACACGCTCTGTCACAGCTCTCTCTCTCTCTCTGAGACTGACTCACTGCTGGCGAGTCGAAGTGTGTGTTCCTCGTGCAGGGACGACTGTCTGTTTCAGCTTATAGACTGCCTAGTATTCTTCAGATGACATTCGTTACATACCAGTCCCAGCCTCAGTTACACCATATTCAAGATGCATATTTTGAGAAAACAGAAAAATCCTAAAAAAATTAAGGTTCCATGATGAACATTTAAAATGTATGGCATTTTATAATTTTTTTAGTGATCTTAAAAACTAAGAACAAATAGTTATTTTAAGAACTGCTTTCTTAAAGGTTGAGCCAAAAATTAAACTCACCCTGAAGTAGTTCAGCCGAACAAAAAGGAAAATATTCTGCGAAAAACTTGCAACCAGGCTGTTTGGGTCACTATTGACTTCCATAGCAGGAAAAATTATACTATGGAAGTAAATGGTGACCCAAAACATTTTTGGGTGAACTACTCCTTTAAGAAACCAAAAATGACTCTTCTATGTCTGTGGTTTGCATGTGCTTTGTGGGTGGCCAAAAATGGATCTTCAGGTTATAGACTGGTTAAGTGCTGCTAGTAGCCTACTCTTCAGTTGTTTTTCTAGTGGTTACTAGCATTTACTACCTACTAGTCCCAGCTTAAGTTGCACACCGCTACATATTCGAGATGTAGGCTAATGCATATTTTAAGCTACCAAAAACTCTTAAAAATAAAGGTTCCTTATTGATAATGAAGGTTCCACGATGAACCATAGAAACTTTGCATTAATCAAAAAGGAGGAGAAAATGTCTTAGACTTCTGAATAATCTTAAAACTCAAAGATAGTTCTTCTTTATCAGCTTTATCAGTGGATGAAGCTTCAACATCTAGAACATAGTAAACATCCCATTAATAAAATAATACATGTCGCCTTCAAAAAATGTAATTGTGGTTTTTATGATGATTGTGTGGTCAATTAATAATTTAAGAACTATTTAATCATTTATGAGGGTCTACATCCTATTCAAGCATATCATGTAGCCTGGACATTTCTGAGATTATGGCGGTGACCGGTCTGCAAGCATAAATACATAGTAGGCATTAACCCTAAAAAAATATATACATTTTAGCAAAGACACCAGACAGAGATGCAGCACTTGTTTATAAGTTGTTGTTTTTTTTACCACGGTCAAAACAATATTAATTAATATTTTTCTGATGCTCTTAATCATGAGCAGGAAGAGTGGAGAGATACAGAGAGGTGCATTAGGTCAAATTGTTATTCGTTTGCAGCCTCAATTTAAGCAGAAGGACAGAGAAGGGCATAAAACAAATGTGGTAGTTGTTTCCATGGAGACAAACATCTGGATTGATGGACTTCTGCTGGACCGGCTCTGTCTAGGCTCATAACAATCAAAGCCAGGTTTCTAGATATATGCTCATCGCAAAGACATTATCTCCAAGACAGATTTTACTTTGCATTTTAACAGAAAACTCTTTCTTCTTGTGTCTTATTTTTATAATGCACAACGCCCCCTTGTGGTAGGAAAAGACGCTTTATCTTAAAGTATCTGATCTTGTAATGGAGATGTATTATAGCATCTGCGAATCTGCAGAATGTCAGGTTTACGTAAGATGATGTATAACGCACAGAAATGTTTTGCTGATGACACATTGATTTGGTCAGGAAGCTCCGTATGGGTCTCATTAGGAGGAGCTGAGAGGGAACAGGCTGCTGCTGACTGAGATTTGCTTACAAAGAAGCCCAATATAGCAGAACTCACAGAAGCCCTCCAGATCACATGTAAACTGCTATATATTACTTACAAAAATGAGTAACACTTTATTTTAAGGTGCCCTTGTTATGCACGTACTTACTATTACAATAACAATAAATTATGCATAAATACATGCAAGTAACCCTAATCCTAACCATATAGTAAGTACATGTGACACAGTACTTAAATGTAGAATTACGCTGTAGCACGAACACCTTAAAAGTGCAACCCAAACATATAGCAGTTGTAATTAGGTTCTTAGATATGTTTTAAATTGTCACTAATTATTCACAGAAATGCATTGCAAGTTATAAATGATAATGGTTTTTTAATGTGCATTCATGTGCGATCTGTGCTTCTTAATTTAGGGACGAGAAGCATTTGGAGAATATCCCTTACAGATATATTTAAATCTGGAAGACTTTGAGCAGGTCTTTACTGTTTCCATATGTATTAATATTTCCTGTGATGCAGATATTCACAGATTTGTCAGCCCAACCCCACTGACCTCAAACATTTACTTCCCCCTGAGATTTAATAAATTAATATTCCAATCATTTAACAACACTATTGCATGTCCTGTGTTGTTGTTGAGTAGCAACAAGCAGTAACAAATAAAATATTTCATTCTATATCCTTTAATAAAGACATCTTTAATGCATTTTATGTTAACGGGAAAGAAATGATTTAGTTTCTCTCTTTTGTATACTTATGATCCCATTTAAAAATAGAAAGAAGTGAAGTAATACAAGTAACAAGCAGGCAAGATTACATAAAAATAACACAAATAATTAGGTTCACCTATTGAGCGGCAAGGAAGCAATTCTGAAAACATTTACGAAAAAGTGTGTTTTTTTTATTTGTTTATTTGACAAGCAGCAGAATCATGTTTGTCACCTCATATATGTATTTTTTTATATCTTGAAAGTAAATGCAATTATCAGTATACCGGTTTTATTACAATAGTTCTTTGACTTTGATACATTAAAAAAGAACACACACAACAACTGCAACGTGAGAAAAGAAAGCGTGGTTGTTTTCCGGCCGTTTCTCCAACACTTCACCTGTTCTGCTCTATGTGATGCGTTTCATTCGCTCGCTTTCTCTTGTACGGTTACGTCTAAAAATGTATGATCCTTTTACGCTCGAGTAGCTATAGGCATTTTCTTTTTTCATAGACGCACTGGGCGTGGCACTGGTGATGTAAACAGCATAAAAATCAGATGGGGGCGGGATGGGGGTGTTTCTGATGACTGTCCAGCTACTCGGAGGCCCTTTTTAACAAAGATGGAGGCACAGAGTCCCGATTCGATCCGATGGTGGAGTGCCGGAGCCAGCCAGAGCCGAAAATAAAAGACATGTTTACCGTTCACGCTTAACGGTGTTTATTTTTTTTCATTAAATTAATATGTTTCTATGCGACGTAGCTGTATTCGTCCGCAGTGCTCTGACTTCGCTCGATGTACTGCTTGTCGATAAGAACCTCAATGCACTTCTTGATCATGCTGATACTCGGGTTGAATCTGGCTTTGGATTGGTTGATTACCTGCGACAACAAGCACACATAAACAAAATCAGGCTGCTTAATGGCACAGGGCATTGTTTAGTACGTGTGTGTGAGAAGACACAAGTAATAACGATAAACATTTAGCTTTGCATGACAGGAATACAATATAGTTCAATATTACAAGTTATTGCAATTTGTAATATTTCACAATATTTCACACTGTTTTTATTATATTTCTTGGAGAGCAGAAAATACATTAAAGATGTATTTTATGATGTTTCGTCATAATGTTTCATGTTTTCATGACAATTACTATACATTTCCAGTCCTTGATGCTGATTGGGCAATCCAGAGATATAAAAACCCATTTATACTGTGAAAAATACAAATATAAAAACTAAATAAATAATAAAATGTGATTAATTGCATAATTTAAATATCAACATACTGTTAATATATATTTGTGTTTTTATTTCTTTGTTCCTACAGATCCACAGAACCCATCTTGTATAATTTAAAAGAAATAGTAATAATGTCACAATCTGTAAAAATTAACAAACTTTTTAATTATTTAAAATATATATTGATTTATTTATTTTTAGATTTTTTTTAGATCCAATTTTGTTTCATTTATTTATGACTTTATAATTAAAAAGAAATTGTAATAATGTCACAATCTGTAAATATTAACATGTTTAAAAATAAAAAAAATCCATTTTTGTTACATTTATTGATTGAATGATTTAATAATAATAGTAAGTAGCTGTTAAATGTATAATGTTTAAGTAGTTTAATGTTCTGAATCATTCAGATATGCGTTCTGTGCTTTCAGTGTCTGATCTCTTGAGAATTGATAAGTACAGTCTTGTCATGACTGACCCAGAAATTAAGGATTTGACTTTTTCAGCAAAGCTTGTGAACGGATTAAAGTTGCAGACTCTGTAATCCATATTTCCGCAGTAAGACCAGCCTTCCTGACAGATAAGAAACCAAACCTGTCTGGACTGCACCGCTGCGTTCCTGATCTGCTCTGTACCTTACAGTCACTGTTACTAAATAAAGGTTGAGCGCTGCTATTGTTATGAGCTGTTTTCTGGCTGAAGACGTGTTTGATGCTGTTTGTTCCGAAGCACATGGACTAACAGAGAAATCACACGAACACTGAACAGCTGCAGGAAGACCAAACAAAGCTATTTCATCATTCACACCTCACCATGTACATCATTGGTTTTGATTGAACTGTGACGTTATTTTAAGAAAATATATCATCATTATTGTTATACAATAATTAATTTCTAATAATATAAGAAAAATCATTTCATTTGCACGCACACAGTCGTTGTATTTGATGAGCACAGTTTAATTTCCTGGACTTCTGTTACTGTTACTGTACTGAGATATCTGCACACTTTCTCAGAACAGGCTACTTTTTCTTTATGAATAATCATAGTCTAAAATATATTTTCTTGTGATTGTGGGGTAAATTTGACCCAGACGACCCATGTGCAGCATTCATTCACTGCTCAGAAGAGACAAAGTGTTCAGCTTGTCTGTGACTAGAGAAAAAACAGTGAGATCAGGGACAAACGTGTGTGTGTGTGTGTGAGCAGTAAAAACAGTATCCAGCACAGGTTTCTTGTGTAACAGGCTGTGTTGGCGGGCCGTCTGCTCCTCAGACGTGTTCTGACAGCGGTCTCTGTCAAAGTCTCTCATTCCTCACATATCAGTGCTGTTATCTGCACGGGCTGAAATCTGCTTCCCGGTATTCTCCACATCTGATTACTAGTGCACCGAGTCTGATCTCTGCATCAGGTACCACACACACACACACACACACACACACTGTACACCTTGAAGCCACAAATGAAGCTTTGAGACTGAAAGGACGGAGCATTAGCAGACGAGAACCTGTCATCTCACCTCCTGTATGAGGGCGTTGTGTCTCAAGACTTTCCTGGCTTTCATAATCCTCACTATAGCAGCCTGTAAATACATTTTCCTGTCTTCGTCCACGGCACTCCTCGTCTGTTCCAGCTCCTGACGCACACAAATAACATCACAGTTTTTACACCACTAGATATGTAACAGGATCGACCCATGACATCTGCTCAACAAGGGCTGGCGGATTTGTCTGATTTTATGGATTAACGTAAATGTATGGTTTTGCCACAATATGTTTTGAATCAAAGAATCACAGTCCTGAATAAAACCCTAAAACATTACACAAATGCACTGACTTCTATTCTCCATTTTTCTTATTTTTAGTGCTGTCAAAACAATTAACTGTGATTAATCACATCCAAAATAAAGGTAACATAATATGTGAGTGTGTTGTGTGTATGTACTATGTATATATAAACACACACATACAGTATATCTATTGGAAATATTTACATGTATATATTTATATTTAAATAATTTATATTGTATATAAATATATTGAACAAACAAAAAATTTAATTGCAGCAATTTTAGTCATTTTGTTTTGTCGTTAAATAAACAATTAACTTCTAGACTTAAACATGCAGTTAGCAATGCAGATGTTAATCGCATCATTACCGTCATAATCAGCTAGCATCTCGCTCCAGTCTAAATTCAGGCCGCAACTTCCACTCCCGATGCTTGCCTTTGAGAGGACAAAATAAAGATCACTCGAAATGATGAAAATTCACATAAAAGAGCGAGGAGACTGATGTTGTTGCAATGACCTCAGCTGTATAAACTGCTAGGGTTAATAGTTGACTTACAGAGAAGTCGCTCTCGTTGTCGGTCTCCAGTTCGTTGTTCTCTGCTTGAATCTCTCGCGTCAGCTGTTCCTCTTCAGCGATGGCACTAGCGATTGCCTCTTCGTTAGCTTTTTCCAGGCGGTCGGCCAGCTCTTCCTTCTTAGCCAAAACTTCAGCCATGGATTCGGGCTGACAACAGGCAGAAAAAGTCACCAAACAGAGGCACAAAACGAGCCTCACAGTGCCAAGTTAGCCACACCAGGCTCTTTGAGCACATGCCCAGGCAGCACAACTTCAATTAGGACATGGTGCATTCATTTCAGCACTTCTTCTGAAATTGGGCTAGACTCAAATTTCTGAAACGCAACCAAATTTTAAACGCTTGGTGGAAGCCTGCACAACACAAAAACTTACAAATGCAAAAGATGTTGTAAGGAACTGAACAGAGATCAAATGAAAATGATAATACAGGCACACGCCATAAACACAAATCAATCACAAAAACCACGCATGGGGAAGCATAACGAAATCATGCAGCACACAACCACAATCACGGGGAGGAGAGTTTTCATAACATATTCGAGCGTTAAGGTATGAAAGCCTGTTGTTTTGTAAATCTAGTCATGGTTAAAAGAAGTTATTTACTGCACACCTCTGTAGATGGCAAAATAGATTAATTTGGAATGTTTTGCTAGGATTTGAAAGTATAACTATGTAAATAAATATAAAATTATAGTAAGTTTGTCTATACAATTATTTGCGATTAAATCGCATTTAAAATAAGTTTTTGGTTACATAATGTGTGCACAGTGTTTATTTAATATTTATGCATGAAGTCATACACACACACACTATATATATTTAGAAAATATTTACATATATACATTTGCATCATTAGATTTTATATTGCACATAAATATTTAATATATACATTCTTAAATACATGCATGTGTTTGTATGTAAATATAGATAGATAGATAGATAGATAGATAGATAGATAGATAGATAGATAGATAGATAGATAGATAGATAGATAGATAGATCTTACTGTAACTGGGGCTTTAGAAAACAAACTAGTGGGCAGTAGGATAAGAATTTAAAATCAACTCATTGTCAATATATTAAGACTCTTATTATATTATTTTTAATTTAAATAAATTAAATTAAATTATATATTTAAAAAAATAATTTTGGGGGCTACGGAAGAAGATATTCTGAAGAACACCGAGGTCTAAGCAATTCTGCATCCTATTGGCTTTTAAGAATGCGCTAACACAATTTTCATTTCTTTAAGATAAGAATAAGAAACCCTGTGTTGCCCATCGAGTGACTCTAGTCACAAAAAGGTTTATTCCAATTTTAGAGAGGTAACAAAAGGGGGATTTGTTGAGGAGCTCATTTTTGCTCATACATTCCTTCCGTGGGTGCACCTGTGGGTCTTCATGACTCGTGATGACTGGTAAATTGCCAAAATATTTTGGAAAAACTATCCTACCCACTGCCATCAGAGGCCACAACACTTGACCCCCGCTTTCAGAACCTGACGAGTGAACAGTATGCCGAATGCCAATTTCAGACGGCCGTGGGAGAAGATGGAGAGCTGCACTGAGGTCAGTGTCAAACGCCCTGCTAACGAGCATAATAAGAGGTGGACTTCTCTCAACAGCTCGCCTGCTGGTCTTAGATCTGGAGTCTAAACAGAGCTGGGCTTATCTGACCCACCCAGAGAGGTGCTGTCTGGGCCTCGGAAGCAATGATTCCGGATTCCTGCACGACTGAGATTGTGCTCCTGTCTGGCCGCTTAAACCTCATCCATCTCCATTGTTTCAGACTGGGTTTTGTACAGAGGCCAACACCCGTTGAGTAATGGAAGCCGGTAGCTCGAAGAAAACGCTGTGGGTCTAGCCTTAATTAACCCCTTGGAGGTTTCTCTTATAAAGGACGAGACAGAAGACAAGCAGAATGCCAAAACAGGAGTTGCCATCTCACTTCTGCTGCCA
>JAUMHP010000082.1:1450286-1462919 GCA_032361065.1 Enteromius trimaculatus
AGAGCAGATATTTTTTCCTCAAGTGAATGCAATACGCTTCCGTAGCTAGCATGATTTAGAACGGCTAACACATCGCTTGCATAATGCTTACATGTTAACACATCGCGATGTTTTAGCGTGTTTTAACATGTTACATGCTACTCGCACATTTTAACATTCTGCTAGAGTGTTTTTAGCACACTGACACCACAATAAAGCTAACATGTTTTAACATATTGCTAACTTGCATTTTTTTAAGTGCTTAACACTTTTTTTAGGGCACATGTTGTTAAAACATGCTATAATGGGATCGCACATGTGAACATAATTAGCTAATAGCTTTCAGCAAGGTGGTTTCCTGTTCTCCTTCTTCTAAAGCTGTATATAAATCCAGTCATGTCCTCACCTTCTGAAACACATCTTTGTCATCGATGTATTTGAAGACCGTGATGAAGCTGGTCAGTTTGTCCTCAACTTCATTCTCCGTCATTCCTTTCGCAGATTTCTTCAACAGATTGTCGCAGTACTTCGCCAGCTGCGCCACCGCACGAGAAACACCGGAGAGGAGGAGGAAAAGGAGTGTTAAAGTTCACACTGTGTGTGTTCATTGGGTTACTTCAGAGTTTATTTAGTCATCCTGATCTAACGCTGTCAGTAGCGGAGGATAAATAGTGATTACACACCAGCTCAGGCGCTTTGCAGATGGATTTGGGCTCTCTGTAGTTCACTACTGAAGTCAAGGCCTGGAAGGGAAATGAGCAATAAAATCACAAACCCAAGCGTTTCTAAACACTCACATGCATTCTGATCCCAGATACCCCCCCTGCTGGACTCAAGAGAGAACGGTGCTAGGTTTTATATATTAAAAATGCCCACAATTGCATTTGTATTGTTTCTAAGTAATGATGTTTTACTCTCAGTGTGCCATTTAATATATTATAAAATATTGCATAAAAAATGCTTTTTTTTATGCTTTTACTATCATGATGTTATTTATTACATTACATTATTATTACAGCTGTCAAACGATTAATCAAGATTAATTGCATCCAAAATAAGCATCATATATCCATGTGTCCTGTGTATATTTATTATATCAAATACACATGCATGTATATATTGACTTTTATATTTTAAATATATTTATTTATAATATAAATTATATGAATATAAATATAGATGTGTAAATAGTCTAAAGTCTAATATAATAATATATATAATTATTATATATATTATATATAATAATTTTAGTTATATTTTGTATAAATAAATTCCATAATTAAATATGCATTATATCAAAGAATGGATGTCTTTACTATTATTATGTTATTTATTTTATTGCATTATATAATAATAATTTCAATTACTGCGCTTGTATTGTTGCAAAAAAAGTTTTACTGTCATTTTATTTATGCATTTGTATTATTTTAAAAAGTATTTAAGTGTTTACTATTATATGATATAATTTTATATACGTAAAAATCATCATAATAACTTGGAATATTTCATAATACTGATGTTTTTAACTATAACTGTATAATGTAATATAAATATAATGAGTAAATGTTTGTTTGGTACAGTATACACACTTGTAAACCCTTTATAAACTCTGTTGAGATGTAAGTGTACCTTATCAAGCGCACTCATGAAGTGTTGGTCCCCATTCAACACTGTGTTAATCAACTGGACAAATTTACTATGAACCTCCAACACAGACTCCACAAACTGGGTTGGCATCTGCAGGAAACAGATCAGAGGAAAGGATCACTGCAGTAAACGCTTTATACAAATAATAGTTTTATTTAGCTGTACATCATTTGCAGACACTTACGTTTTCCTGAGAGAGGTTACTGGTGGCTCGTAGACCCTCATCGTGGATGTGGACCTGGAGCTCTTGAATCATGTGAGGTAAGCCGCTGGACACGGCCCGCAGTAGCGTGTACATATTCGCCATATCTACAACCACGCAAATCATACAGTTATAACACGCCAACCGAGACACATACGTACAAACTCAATGTAAAGGTTTTGACCCTCTCTCTTTTCCTGTCTGATGATATTTTGACACTCTCCGTGCAGGAACTGCAGGTGATCGGCCACCATCCTCTGCTGACATTCATGGATGACTTTGGCGTAAGAGCTGGGGTGCAGATACTTCCGACATCTCACCTCCTCGTCTTTCAACCGGCCTAAAACCTGCAGAATCAGAGAACCTCAGCCACTTACCAGAAGATTAATTTAGGCTTCTTTAAGATCACAAGTTATCAAACAGCACCATGCAAAATACACTGAATGATCAATTCAGAAATATATTTACGAAACCGTTCAAAAGGCAAAAGATGGTAATATCACCTTCTCCATATACTGGGAGCAGTTGGACTCCTGCAGTAGATTGGAGGCTTCCTGTTTGTAATACTCTCCGGTTTTTGTCAGGAACGGCCCCTCAAAGATTTCCTGATAAAACTGAGTGAAGGGAAAAAGAGGGTGTGTCTTTTAAACGCATGCTTGATGAAACACAAGCTCTAAACATGCACACAAACGTTTTCAAGGCTGCATTAATAAAAACACAGTATTGTGAAATATTATGATCATTTAAAATATCTTTTTAATGTGAATATTTTAAAATTGCACTGATTAAAGCTGTATTCTCAGCATCATTACTCCAGTCTTCAGTGTCACATGATCTTCAGAAATCATCATAATATACTGATTTAAACATTTCTGATTATTATCAGTGTCGAACACATGTGCTGCTTCATTCACCGTGATGCAATCTGCAGCATCACTTATTTACTTTTAATCAAATGAATTAATTCTTGCTGAATTAGAATTACTTTTAAGCCACTTTAATTTTTTTTTATGTTACCTTTCAAATCCTTTGTGCAGTAGTGTACTAAAAAGCCTAAATGTTTTTATTTACAGAAAATATTACTAAAGTTTCATTATTCCACAAACAAAAAAACAAAACAAAAAGGATGAATGACACATAAACAAAAAAGCAGCCAGACAGAGACGCTCACCTTTAGAGGAAACTTTTTCTTGTACTGTTCAACATGAACAAAGGAGTTGATAACCCCATGGATTACTTTCTGATTTGGGTCCTCCCCACATCGGTCACTATGGAAACAACACTGAAACTGAACAATCTGCAAACGTATCCTCAAACAATGTTGACTGAAACATAAAGACATCTGAAGTTGGGTTAGGACCATACAATCACAGTAATCTGATGGAAGGTATCTGTGGTAGCAAAAATTCTGCCATAGATAATTAGGTTTTTAGTTTGTAGAAACAAACGGTAAATGCATGTACAGTATTACACAACAGAAACGACAAGCAGAAGGGTTTAAAAGCATTTTTCTTTTGTGAGCTGAGTTTCCATAATGACCATCCACTTAAACAAGTCTTAGATGATGATCTAAAATCTGAAAATAGACTCAAATATCCAATATTGAGTGAAAATAAAAATAACAATGGAATTATTTTTCAATTAATTTAAGTTTAAGGTTAGAGTACAATTGTCATTTTGACTTTTTAATTATTTATTATTATTATTTATTTAATTATTAATATTAAATGTTCTATTTGTAATGTAATATGATTACATTTGTATTCAAATAGTTCTTTAAATAAATAAAAACAAATAAAATAAATGAAATTTTAACCTGAGCACCCTCCTTCTGTTTTAAAGTTGAACTTACTTCTTGATCTCTTTCAGAAGCATCCCGATCAGCATCGGCTGAAGGGGCTCAATCATGAGCTTCCGCCACATGTCAAGAGCAAGCTAAAAACAAAACAGAATAAACACCACAATATGACATTTGAAATGTGCATAGCTTAATATCTGTTTGCATCAAAAATGTTCAAATAGCAGCAGCTTGTGTAGTAAGATACTGGTTATAATGTACCTCTCCTATCTCCATTAAGGGCTCATTCATATCCACTCCTCCATATCCATACTGCAGGTCTGCTTCGGTCAGCTTGTTCTTCTTAATAAACTGTGTGTTAAGGTACCTATGGGAAATTCATGAAAACACTCATTAAGGAAAATCAGTTGCTATTATTTTAGATGAATAAGTGCGTGTGCTGATGCACAATAAAGCCACGGTTCACGTCAGTTCAATAGTTGCTTGTTTTCACAGCTGACCAAGAGCAGCGGGACAGCGATGGGGTTCAGTCCAGCATGATGAAATCAAGCAGAAACTGACCAAAGCCCTTGGCAAAGCCCAAGTCTGCATGCCAGAGAAACAATAGCTTGTGCACTCAGAGTAGTGAAGCGTCAGAACCAAGAAGATATAAAAGCAAACAAATAAAATACTGTCCTTAAGTATTGTGTAATATCCCTCAACCAGCAATATTAAAGTCTAGCGAGTGTATGTTCTCACTCTTAGCAGGGATGTATTAATGCATACTGTGCACAGTATGGACATTTTCTGCATGCACATGATAACCGGATTACCTACTACTACTTTAGCCAAAATGTGCAAGACACAACAGGCACACTCAGGAAATATTGTATCCCATGGTGCAATGCTTTATTTCCCATTTCAACAGTACCTAATGAACTAAAAGCAACATCAACTGAGATTTTAATCTCTCTTTAGTTGAATATTAGTTTGTTTCTCTTTTACACAAAACTAGACTACTGAAAACGACTCTAATTATTATTAATTGAAGTATTTATCTCTGATCCGACAACTAGTGGGGTCGCTAAGGCTATTTTAAAGAAATGAATACTTTAATTCAGCAAGAAATCATTACATTGAACAAAAGCAACAGTAAAAACATCATGTTGCAAAAGAAAATCAGTATATTAGAATGATTTCTGAAGGATCATGTGATGCTGAAAATACAGCTTTGATCTTAAAATATACTAAACTACATCAAATAAATGCAATCTTGGTGAGCAGAAAAGACTTCTTTCAGAAATATTTAAACTTTTACAGACCCCAAACCTTTGCACATTGTACTAATATACTACGGGCCGGTTTCCCGGATAGGGATTAGATTAAGTCAGGACTTTTTAGAAACAAGTCTTACAAAAATGCATTATCTGTGAGTATTTTAAGACCAAACAATGGCAATAATGTATTTTAAGATATCTCAGTGCAAGCTTTTTCCAGTTTAGACAGCTCTTAACATTTATTTTAATCTAGGACTGGTCTTAAACCCTGTTCAGGAAACTGCCCCTAAATGTCTAATGGACTTTTTAAGTGTTAACCATAACATTTCAATCATCTAATTCTTTGACATCCACTCAGTCATGATATAAACCCTTTCAGGCGACAACACAAACACCATTTACCAACCAAAAACCTCAAGTCAGTGCAATTCGTTTGCAAAATTAAAAGTGAACTAGCTGTAAATAATGATTGTTTCCTCATGAGCTGCGCATGTACAGTTGTCTCTGCACATTAAAGGGACAGTTCACCCAAAACTGAAGGCTCTGTCGTCATGTACTCATCAAGCCTTGGAGGTTTTTCTGCTGAACACAGAAGAAGATATTTTTAAGAATGTCTGTAACCAAACAGTTTAGCTTCCCATTGACTTCCATGGTGTTTTATTTTTTACATACTGCTCGGTTAAAGCCAATTACCAAAACAAACTTGTAGCCAATCAGCAGTAAGGGGTGTGTCCACTAATTATGTGGAGGAGAGAGCGTTCAGTGAACAGCCGAGCCAAGCCGCAGAAAGATAAAAATCTTCAAAATATCTTTAGTGTATAAACTCATACAGGTCACTTCAACATGAAGGTGACTTGACAGACTTTCATTGACTAATAAACTATCCCTTTAAACTTGGCAAGGAGGATTGTAACAATGAAAAATATTGCACACGCCATCTTTAATTTCCTTCCTTCTGCTACGGTAGCTAAACGTACCTGTATAAGCAATCCATATACTCAGCACCTTTGCTGTATTCCTCCCAGTATCTGTGATACATCACCAGAACCTTCTCCTCTGACTCCAGGACTCTCTGTAAGACACACAACACAATAAGGCAACGTTTTCACAGTTAAACCGCAAAGACACCGACCGGCGATACAAACCTTAAACAGCTGACGGACGTGATTTTCCAGAAACACCTTTGTCTCAGTGTACAGTCTTTCTCCTAAAGGCTCTGGATACGCAACACACAGCGCATAAATGTCACTAAAACTCACGTTAAGGAGACGTTAACACAGGATACGTGAAGTTACACTAGTGTTCCAAAGCCTGGGGTCAAGAAGATGCCATAAAAGATCCGAATCTTCATCATCATCACTCTGACGATCTTTCAGAAATCATAATAATACGCTGCTCAAGAAGCATTTCTTATCATTAACTTCTTTGATGAATAGAAAGTTCAAAAACTGTGATATTTTAATATATTATATATATATATATATAAAATATTAATGTCTTTTAAAATCCTACTGACCCCAAACTTTGAGTGGTGATGTACATATAAAGCAGAAAAAAAAAAGAAAACAAAACAAATATGGGTTTTGCACACTCAGAAAAAATCTGATAACAAGAAAAAAAAAGAAGAGGGGGAAAGAGGAAGCGACAGTTTTATTGCACTTCATCTGAATCAGGTCAGACGCGTCTCTACTGGAGATGGATTCATCTCGGTGCAGGATACGAGAAGCGGTCGTTCCATGTCGCTCTCTCCACGTAATCAAGCATCACAACTGCTCTGATTGTCGTCAGGAGCTTGTTCCACGTCTCGTCGAAATCCACCACCCGCGGTTTTAAGGACATGGTGCGTGGCTTCGGCTTTAACTGGGGGTGGAAGACATGAAAACACCGGTGACAATCATTACAGCATTAGTGTTGATATTGTTAACTTAAACTTACAAATAGCAAACTAAAACAAACTGAAAGAAGCTGACGGTGAATTACTAAAAGTGAAACTGAAATCAATTAAAAGCTGAACTTATGAGAAAAGCACACAGGCGAGGCAAGTTTATTTATATAGCATGTTTCATACACAATAGTTCTTCACAAAAAAGAAATAAAATATAGGGGTCAAAGATGAAAATATAAAACAAATATAAAACAAAGCAAAACTTACAAGACTATAAACCAAAAAAAATAATCCAAAATATCTCGCCAGGCATATTTACATCATTAGATGACATTAAAACATTAAATCTAAGTGCCACCCATCTGTCAGCAAGACATTTTCAGTCATTTAAAACAAAAGAAAATGTGATCATACCAAATTTATTTTCTATATTAAGTATGTTGTTAAATATATCTGTAACTCTGAAGGATGATTGAACATTATTACCACATTTAATGTTTCACAGATGCTCATTCAAACATTAAAGCAGACACTTTATACCCATATTTCATATGCTTTCTATGCAGATATTTGATGCAGACACCAGAAAGGGACGCCTAATAGTTAAATGCATTAATAGTACATAAATAACCCCGAATCTGTGCATTCCCATGACTTTTATGAGTTGAACTGCATTGATAAGTAAATGCATTTTATAGAGATTGCTAATAGAAATAGACTGTGTGAAGTTCAAGTAAACAATGAGTGCAATCTTTCCATCATTTTTTATACATGGTATAACTGTATTTTATATAAACCTCCCTGTCTCTCAATATTTCAGCACTGGTATCTCCCGATGAAAACCACACAACACTTGCGTATATGGTGCGTATTTTCATTTTTCAGGTCTGTCTGGAAGAGTTAGAAGACATGCACTGCACTAACAACACATCCAATGAGAAACTAACTATTAGAGCAACGGATAGCACTGACCAACTTACTTCAGAGGCTCATAACATCAGTGTCAACATCTAATATAGCTGTCAACCTACATCCAAGTATAAACATCACCTGATCCACACAGAAATATCCCCATAATTAGTCAAAGCAAATGAGTTTAGGTCTCCAGCAAATCCACTTGATCTAAAATAGAGTCACCCCCAAACTGCAGAGGCCTAGTTAAACATATCCATGACATAACTGCACGAAAACAGAGGCTGCTGGGTAATTACAAGCTCACGTGATCGAATAACAACCGTGTATGGTGGTAAACAAACACAAACGAGCCAGTTTATAAGAGATCGGTGTGTGTTTGAGACAGAAACACAGTGTTCTGGAGCAGAACCAGAAGCTAACGTCTGTGCTAGCAGGAGCGCTGCTCTTTCACACACACACCTGAGATTGAGAAAGCCCTACTGAGCTGCGAGTCTCTGGCGGTCCGCGGGCTCGGGTGTGCCGGGTCCGGGTGTGCTGTCCGCGGGTCAGTGTGTCACAGCTGCGGGTTCGAAGTCAAGCTGTCAGGACGCTGGATGCCTCTCTCTCCCTCTACACCTCTGCCATTGCCTCTCGCGGACTGCACCACTGCGTCAGCTGGAGGGGTGAACGAGGCCGGTGTAGGATGGAGCTCGTTATTACAATCTTTAATCTACGTGAGACGGTTAATATCGGGTTGTTTTAATACTTATATAGGTATTATGTATGATTGGGTATGTGGTGCATAAAAAGAAAGATAATATTGTATAGCAGCTTTTAACGGACTCCCCTTTTTACTGGTGGTATGACCGAAAGTACGGCAGCTGTTGGCGGACATTAGTCGTGACAGAAGAGGGAAAAGAGTCAAATCTTTCCGTGCCACGGGTATAAGATGGCATTATGGACTCGATTTTAGAGAAGAGAAATTTAGCAATTCTGATTAATTTGAGCGATTCCAGGTCCTTAATGTTTGCATTAACGATAATTGTAGTTTTTTTTTTTTTTCAGAATGAGTAATGTTCAAAAAATGCCTAAAATGAATTTAACCTAAATGAATTACTTCAGACTTTATTCCCTTTAGAAGCCTGCATTTTACAGGTAAACTGTGCATTATTTTGGCATCCCAAAGAGGCCCAAAATCAGTTTCACTGACTTTTAAATTAAATGTTCCCTCCTGGTTCACTCCTCCTAATCAGCTAAAACACATCTCTTCCATCGTTATCTTGACTCTCTAGTTCTAGCACTCTCTATTTTATTTGTATTCTATCTACTTGTTTTCTTATAAAATATAATAAAAACTTGACCCTCTATAGACGTATTTATTTTCTATATACCTTTTATTATTTTTAATTATTATAAAAATCATGGCAAGCAGGGTTGAGCCTTGTTAGAACATGGATGGGAGACTTCCAGGGAAAACTACTTTCCTGCTGGAAGCAAGTATATGTTTTGGAAGGAAAGTAATTGGATTTCAGGGTGTTTTTAGGCTGATGTCATAGTGACCGTAAGTTTGGGAGTGGGGTCATTTCCAATACACGATTTACTGTAGAAACACCCACTTTTGCTCTACGGAGACCTTAGTTTTGCTGGAAGATTATGATTGTTAAACTTATAACTGAAGGACTATTTACCAATAAATCATATCAACTTGAGCTCATCCGATGAGTGTATGTCTGAGCTGGCATATATAGTGTTTGGGTGATTGTGAAGAGGTGTCTAGAATTCCGGTGACTGGGAGCATGCAATGGTGGCTGATCCAGGAACAGTGGTTTGTGAGTGTTATGGCTGATTCAGGCTCCAGGGCTTGTGACAGCGTGACATTACCCCCTCCTCCACGAGCATCTCCTGACGCTCGCAACCGACGGTGAGGGCAGCCATGACCTCTTGCCGAGGGGCGATCTGGATGAGACTGGTGAAACTCGGCAGGTTAAAGAAGGATCCAGTATATAATCATGGTACACCCAACACCTCCCAGTCTGTAAGGTGCTGGAGCCGTCCGCCCCGCCTCTGGGAGTTGAGAATCTCCTTGACTCTGTGGATGGATTCCGTAGCCTCGATCTCGGGTGAAGTAGGGTTCCTGTTGATCTGCAGGACGAGGGTCAATGTGACATTGCAGAAGTGAGACATGGAAGGTAGGTGTTATGCGATATTGTGGTGGAAGTTGAAGCTCGTAAGTCACTTCATTGATGCAGCTTACGACAGAGCAGCCGGAGACGAATGTCTCTGGTTGAGAGCCATACCAGTTCAGTAGGTTGGTATTCAGGTGTTGGAGATCGTCTGGTGTCTGTCATCGTCTTCGGTCTCCAGACTTCCCTCTGCAGGTGGACATGTGCTGAGTCCCACACCCTCTCGCTCTCCCGAAACCAGTAATCCACCGCTGGGACTGAGGAAGGCTTTACGCCCCATGGGAAGAGAGGAGGTTGGTAACCTAGAACACATTGAAAAGGTGTTAAGCCAGTGGATTCTTGCCTCAGAGAGTTTTGGGCATACTCAGCCCAGGGCAGATACTGGTTCCAGGAATCCTGATGTTCATGGCAGTAGGCACGGAGGTAACAGCTGATTTCTTGTATCTTTCTCTCAGTCTGGCTGTTAGTCTGTGGATGGTAGCTGGAGTAGATGGAGGTAAAATGTGGCCCCCAAATAGGGGATTAGTTTACAGGCTTTTGAAAATCGATCAACAACTACTAGGATAGTAGTGCATCCATTTGATAGTGGCAGATCTGCAGCAAAGTCGATCCCTACATGGGACCAGGGATGATTCGGAAGAGGTAAAGAAACCAGCTTACCCTTGGGCAGAAAATGAGGGGTGTTGGTAATGGCACAGACTGAGCAGCCGCAGATGTAGCAGTTGACATCCTGGGCCATCTTCGGTCACCAGATGTTGTTATGGAGGAGCGAGTCCAGAAGGCATTGACAAAGGGAAGATGGTACATAGCATTCACCTTCTGGTCCTCTCGGCGGAGCAAGTTCCTGGAGAGTGGCTTGTTGCATTTGGTCATCCAACAACCACTGGATGGGCGCTAGGAAGGTGGACTGAGGCAGGATATATTCAGGTTCTTCAGGTATAGGATCAGGTTGGTATAGTTGAGAGAGAGTGTCAGCTTTGGTGTTGTTACTGCCTGGTTGATATGAGATTTTAAAATCGAACCAGGTGAAGTACAAAGCCCACCGGGCATCATGTAGATAATGCAAGTTCTTATGATCAGTGATCACTTCAAAGAAAAACTTTGCCCCCTCTAGCGAATGCCGCTATTCCTCTAGGGCTAATTTGATAGCCAGTAACTCTCGGTTGCCCACATAATAATTCTGCTCCGCCGGGGACAGTTTTCAGGAGAAATAGGCGCAAGGATGGAGTACAGGGGGTTCACCGTGCCATTGGGAGAGAGTGACTCCAACTCCCATGTTGGCAGCATCCACTTTGACCACAAACTTTTCCTCAGAATCTGAATGACGGAGTAGTGGTGTGAAGCAGAAGGCCTTTTTGAGGGTTTGAAAGGTGTCTTGAGCTTCAGGGTTCCAGGTAATGTTTTTTTTTTTTTTTGCCCTTTGAGTGCTGAAGTGAGTTTGGCTGTGATCTGGCTGGACCCTAATATAAATCTATGGGTAAAAATTAGCGAACCCCAAGAAAGGTTGCAACTCCTACACCATCATGGTGTTGGCCATTCATGCACTGACATTTTTCAGCTTTAAAATACAACTGGTGATCACAGAGACGTTGTAGGACTTGCTTGACATGAAGGATATACGATGGTAAGTCACGAGAGTATATGAGGATGTTGTCGATGTACACAATGATGAAGCGGTGGAGCATATCTCATGAATATCTCATTCATAATATTTTGAAAGATTGATGGTGAGTTCAAAAGCCCATACAGCATTACACGGTATTCATAGTGATCTCTAGGGGTCACAAAAGCTGTTTTCCACTATTCTCCTTGACGAATTCTAATGAGGTTGTAGGAACTTCAATAGATAGAGTTTGCTGAAGACAGTGGCTTGGTGGAGTT
Organism: Enteromius trimaculatus; assembly: GCA_032361065.1. Lineage (NCBI taxonomy): Eukaryota > Metazoa > Chordata > Actinopteri > Cypriniformes > Cyprinidae > Enteromius > Enteromius trimaculatus. Next base: position 1,462,012 of record JAUMHP010000082.1, read on the forward strand.
CTTCAAGAGTGGATGGTAAGAGGGATACATTTTTATTACCCCAAAACAGAATAGTGTTAGAAGCTCTACTTTTATTCATTTTTTTGTTGTTGTTGTTCAAATGAAAGCAAGCACTCACAAGAGTGCAAGTGTTAACGGATCAAGTGTTTTGAATAAATAAAAAGAAAATGAGTAAATAGAATAGAAATAGAGAGGATAGTGAATGGATGGAAGAGATGTGTTTTAGCTGATTTTTGAAGATGGTTCAGCTGCTCAGATTGAGTTGGGCAGACAGAAGGGAACATTTAATGTACAAGTCTAGTGGCACTAGAATGTGACATTTACTTGCAGAACGCAAGCTCATAAGTCTGAAGTAATGAATTAAGGTAAAGGGGTGCAGAGCCAGAGTTGGTTTTGGAGGCAAACATCAATGCCTTGAATTTTATGTGAGAAGCTAATGGTAGCCAGTGCAAAGTGATAAACAGAGGTGGGACGTCCATACTTTACGGTTCATTAAAAACTAATCTTGCTGCCGTCTACAGTAAATTAGTACTTGCAACTTTGTTCCCATAAACTAGTATTGCACTTACTATTATGAGTTCTTGGGGCATAAAACAAAGTTGTCTCTTTGAGGATACAAAAAATCTGTAGTGGTCATTTTCTGCCAGGACATTATTTTTTACTGATTACTATACAATGAAATGCAAAATTCAAAGTACAGGTAAACACAAATTCCTTCATTAATACGACACACTGCAGGACCTAAAGGATCTGCTTGTGGTATCTTGTTGCCTCTAGTGAAGGAGTCCACTCATCCAAGCTGAAGAGAGACCACCATGATTTTACAGACAGTTTAAAGGGGTCATCTGGTGCCACATGCACTTTTTCAAGCTGTTTGGACTGAAATGTGTGTTGGGAGTGTGTGTACA